>PVJC01051745.1:0-11365 GCA_004026665.1 Murina feae
ATCCCCGGAAGGGACCTGGGAAGCCACCAAGCAGGCCGCCAACTCTTTCCCACTCACCCGTCCCCTGCTGCCTTCCTTTCCCACTTCCCGGTGCCGCCAAGGGGTCTGGGGAGCTGCCAAGCAGGACCCCGGCCCCTGCAGCCTTGCTTTCCCGCTCCACGATGCCCCACAAAGGGCCTGGGCAGCCACCAAGCAGGCCGAGACCCCCCCCCTGCCGCCTCTTACCTGCTTCCCGGTGCCCTCCAACCCTGCCGCCTCTTTCCCATCATGGGTCCTGGGTCCTGCGCTGTCCCGCCCTGCAGCCACTCTATGCACTCAGGAGGTCCCTCAGCCCAGCCTGTGCCCTCTCGCAGTCTGGGACCCCTCTGGGGATGTCCACCTGCTGGCGTGCCTGACCAGCCTGGGTGAGGGGCTTTAAGGCTGCCCACAGCTCCCATTGACCCAACGTCCCAGCAAGGCTGGCTGGACGCAGGTTTCTGGAGTTTTTTCTCCTATAATTGATGCACTGTTCCTTGAAGGCCTGGGGTTATCTTCTATAATTGATACACTGTTCCTTTAAGGTGGCCTTCTAACTAAGGAAGCCTCCTCTGCTTCACCTCGCAGCGTCTATAATGAAACAATTGTTACTTTTACTGGTTAGGCCCGAGCTGCTCTTTCCTTCAGCTCCAGAGGATTCTATGATTGTTACATTGTTTCAAAGCTGTGTTTTCACTAGAGGCAGTTTAATTGGAGCTGAGCTGAGGGGCGAAGCTTCACTTTCGCTCCTGCCGCAATGGAAAGGGCTGTTTACTCAGGTCCGTGAGTGGCGGCCGCCATGTTGGCTGGGCTAATTTGCATACAGCTGCTCTGATTGGCTGGTGGGCGTGGCTTACCCTGTCTCGGAGAAACGGTTAATTTTACTATTTCGCTTTTATTAGTTTAGATGGGATAAACCTGGATAATGGAGTACCTATAAATATGAGTCATATCAGATATGTGAGAAATGGTTCTAATTCAATTCTTCTTTTCTTTTAGTCCTTTCGTATCTTCTAGAGTTATGGCTCAATACCACTGAATAAACAGTGAGACTGTATGTTGTATTAATGTGACCTGAACCATGGCCAACCAGTTTATCTCAGCCAGAAGAAATTGTGGTTTGACGTGACAGCAGAATGACAAAGTCTGTCACAGCAAGGAGAGGATAAATATAATCTCTTCCAGGACTTTCTGGGCTGAAAAGTAATAGATTTTTTTATCTTTCTCTGAATCTTATATTTTAAAAAAGTTCATCTCTAACCAGTCTTTGTCTATGTGAAAATAGCTCAGACACACAATAAAAGGCTCCAGGAAGGCCTGGGTCAGCATTTGATATTCACATCCTTCTCATATGATATTTCAGTTGTCTTATTTTCTGTAGCTTTTAGAACTGATACTAGAGCTCTGAACCCAAGCTGCTATGTTGGAAAGGCCAAGAGTTTTAGAAACGTTCTGAATATTTGCTGATGACAGTTGTGTTGTAGATTGACATTCATGTGGGGTGCCCTCTCTTCTGAGCTTCAAAACACTCCTAAGCTGTAAAAATGAAACTAGATCATATTTTGTTTGTTTGTTTTTAAAATGACAATGACATCATTATTAAGAATATCTTCTGACCTTGGCTATTTTAACTCTTTGTTGCCTTTATTCTCTTTTGCTTGCTGTTGAGGTACTAACTTGATTTGTCTTGAGCGTGTTGGTTTCCAACTTTCACAAAACTTTTTCTTGAAGTCAGGAAGAAAAACATACCATTGGTATACAATCAATAAAGAGAATACTTCTCAGCACCATGTAGCATATTAAGGGGAACTTTAAAAAATCCAGGAACTCTTGAAAGGATTCATATTTTGGTTCAAAGGATTGTATAGAGCAAATGTTCCCCTGTTTTGCCTTTCTCTGGAATGTATAAAAAGATGTATTAGTATCTTTTTGCTGATGTAACAAATGACCACAAATTAAGTGATACAACATTTGAACAACTTAGAACAGCACACAATTTTATTATCTCACAGTTCTTGGGGTCAGAAGTCTGAAATCAAAGTGTTGGCCGGTCTGTGTTTCTTTTGGAGGTTCTTGGAGTGGGAGTGGGGATGGGGGAACCCCATTCCTTTGCCTTTTCCAGCTTTTAGAGGCTGCCATTTATTGACTGGTGTTACCTTTCTCCATCTTTTTATATTTTGTTTTCTTTATTTATGTTATTATTGACTTTAAAGATAAAAGGGAAGAGAGACAGAAACAGAGAAACATCAGTTTGTTGTTCCATTTATTTATGCATTCATTGGTTGCTTCTTGTATTCACCCTGACCGGAGATTGAACCTGCAACTTGGTGTATCTGGAGGCCACTCTAACCAACTAGCTACCCAGCCAAAGCTCCACCCTCCATCTTCAAAGCCAGAAATACAACATCTTCTGAGAGCTCCATGGCTCTACTTTTATCCTCTTTTACTTTATAAAACCCCTCATGATTACATTGGACCCACCCGGATAATTGGGATAATCTCCCTATTTTAAGGTTTTTAATCATATCTGCAAAGTCCCTTTCCATGTAAGGTGACAACATAGTCATAAATTCTGGGGATTAAAACTTGGACATCATTGATGAGCTTATCACAACAGCATAGGAGCAAATATTTGCAACCAGCTAGAAGAAGCTGATTCAATACTCTGATTTGATATACTGTTATATGTGTGAATATTAACTTTGGTAAAATTCATTTGTGAACTTATTCTCTTAGGACTATAAATGTCAGAATCAAATAATGGGAAATTTTTTTACACATATGAAGCCAAAGCTGTCACCTTATCACCAGATGTCTTTGGAGCCTTTGACCTTGAGTTGAAGATACTAAATAATTGAACAACTTCCTTTTTGTGTCTTGATATGAATATTTCAAACATATTTGTTAAGGTGCTTATAAACAGCTGGTGTGCAATAAAATATTCTTAATTCAAATTTCGAAGTTGTTTTATTATGGACTGTGTATATATTTTAGTATTAGAAATAGAATGAGAGAAAGAGCCTAGGAGAAACCAAGATGGCGGCATAGGTGAACACCGGAATTGCGGTCGTGCACAACCATTTCAAAATCACAATGAAAAGAAAAAACAGACACCACCCAGAACCACAGGAAGGCTGGCTGAGTGAAAATTCTACAACTAGAAAGAGGCTGAGACTCAGAGGAGGTGCAGAAGCAAAGTATGGAGGTACGGAGGCATGTGCGCACGAGGCTCGGGGAGAGGGCTGGCATTGGAGAATGCAATTCTTTTTCAATCTGGAGGGAGCCACAAGCTACTGGCAACTCTGAACTCCAGTTCCAGGCAAGTTTCTGGGGATCCAGACGCACACCTGGAGAAGTGGGACTGACTGGCACCGGGAAGAACTCCAAAGCGGGTTTCTCTCGGCGTTGCTTGCAGTGATTACCATGGGACACAGAGACCCAGTGTCTCTTAGGGCAGGGCTGAGAATCAGCAATAGCTGACTCCCCAAGACCCCACCTCATCCAAGCTGTACATAGAGGCTTTTGCATATAAAAGGCTGAGTAGCCTCTGGCAAAGGCTAAAATAGCACCTCCTTAGAGATACTAGAGCCAACCTCACCCAGTGGTCAGAGTGGGACCATCCTAAACACAACTCCTCAGATTCACAAGGGACACACTCGGGGCAGACTCAGCACCAAAGCCTCACTGAAACAACTCTTGTCCCATAAGGGTGTCTCCAGCACAGAAGTTCTCCCACTGTAGACACAGCTGACTCTCATAACCAAGTGGCTTGGGGGTCAATTCCTCTCAGTGATCACCTAATAGAGAAAGCCACTCTATCAACCCAGGGAAGCAGCCAAAATGCGGAGACAAAGAAACAGATCACAAATGACAGAAATGGAGGAAAGCAAACGACTGGATATAGAGTTCAAAACCACAATTATAAGGTTTTTCAAGAATTTTCTAGAGACTGCTGATAAATTTAGTGAGACCCTCAAGGATATGAAAAAGGACCAGCTAGAAATTAAGCATACACTGACTGAAATAAAGAGTAATATACAGAGATCCAGCAGAAGACTAGAGGATTGCAAGAATCAAGTCAAAGATTTGAAATGTGAAGAAGCAAAAGACACCCAATTGGAAAAGCCAAAAGAATAAAGAATCCAAAAATATGAAGACAGTGTAAGAAGCCTCTGGGACAACTTCAAACGTACCAACATCAGAATTATAGGGGTGCCAGAAGAAGAGAGAGAACAAGATATTGAAAACCTAATTGAAGAAATAATGACAGAAAACTTCTCCTATCTGGTGAAAGAAATAGACTTCCAAGTCCAGGAAGTGCAGAGAACCCCAAACAAAAGGAATCCAAGGTGGACCACACCAAGACACATCATAATTAAAATGCCAAGAGCAAAAGACAAGGAGAGAATCTTAAAAGTTGCAAGAGAAAAACAGTTAGTTACCTACAAGGGAGCACCCATACGAATGTCAGCTGATTTCTGAACAGAAACTTTGCAGGCCAAAAGGGAGTGGCAAGAAATATTCAAAGTGATGAATAGCAAGAAGAACCTACAACCAAGATTACTTTACCCAGCAAAGCTATCATTCAGAATTGAAGGTCAGATAAAGAGCTTCACAGACAAAAAAAAAAAAAAAAAAAAAGCTAAAGGAGTTCATCACCACCCCAACCAGTAATATATGAAATGCTGAAAGGTATCCTTTGAGAAGAGGAAGAAGAAAAAGTAAAGATAGAAATTATGAACAACAAATACATATCTATCAACAAGTGAACCTAAAAATCAACTGAATAAAAAATCTGATGAACAGGATAAGCTGGTGAATAAAATAGAATCAGAGGCATAGAAAGGGAGTGGACTGACAATTTTCGAGGGGAAAAGGGTGTTGGGGGTGCGGGAAGAGACTGGACAATAATTGTACACCTATGGATGAGGACAGCGGGGGGTGGGGGTAAGGACAGAGGGTCGGGGGGGGACTGGGAAGAGAGGTGCTATGAGGGGGGGAAAGAGGAATAATCCGAACAATAAAGATTTTTTTAAAAAAGAAATAGAATGAGAGAAAAGCCAACAAGGAAGGAGAAAGCTATCTTACATCTACAAAACATGGGAAACTTTAGGGTCTCTGAGAACTTGGAGAAATTGAAAAATATTTCAGTCCCTTGTGTAACACTTAATTCAAGAAAGATTTAAGCAAATGAGAATATTTAAAAAGTATTATAAAGCATAGGGACCTTTGTAAGAAGATGTTTTTTATCTCATAGCAAATTCCAATCATGAAGAGGAATCATAGTTTGTTCCCATGCTCAGTGGGAAGGATGACAAAGACAATGGATGATGTCTGCCTTGGGTGTGGAACAGGGAAGATCATATGGACCACGCATCTGCTCTTGCTTTATTCAATCTTTTGTTCAGATGCTTCTGAATAAGAGCATTAAAAAATTAGGCTTTGTCAAAACGTATGCAAAGTATGTCCTTAATGTTATTTCTATTCACACCATAAAAGATAAAGAGTGAGTGTGTGCTTACAAGGAAGCTGACATATATTTTGCCAACAATGCCTTCTACAAAATGCATTCATAAAGGTCATGACCTTTTCTTACTATCATTCTAAAAACTATTTTATTATGACCACAGAAAATAAGAAAACCAACATTTTTCTTATGTGGCTCTGTAAAGCTGAATGATGAGATGTTTTATTTTTCAATATAAAAACTAAAAAAGAAGGCAAACTTAAAAGGAAGAAAAACAAAGCATTTCTAGAGTGGATCACCAGAATACATTTCATGGTAGGTAAAAACAATAAGAAAGAGGATAGCAGATATAGTTCTGAGGTAAGAAAAATCAAAATACATGAAAGAAAAATCATAATACACAAAATCATGAAAAGGCATGAACAAGCACAGGAAATAAATAAGTTTTGAAGAATAATGAATGTTAGTTCATTCATGTTCATTAATTACATAGATATTAGGAATGCGATATTTTCATTATTTAGCAATAACATATTTATGTATTTTCAAATTTTGTATCTCAAAGGGACTGTTTTTAACCACATAGAATAAATAAAAAGCATTTTCTTTGGACAATAAATTCTCAGAATAGTGCAATGGAGCTTCCAGAGATACTTAAAAGGCCAAACAATGGTGGCTGCTTCTAGAGATGTCTGTCAGAGGTGCTCTTGAGGGTAGAAGACTGATAGCAGAGGAGAATAAAAACACAAGAAACTATTAAATCATTTTTACCAAGATTTGATTTAGGTTTATTTTCAAGGACATTTTGCAAAGCTTTGTTGGTCCTTTCTTTGTTTCACTTTCAAAAAGTCTGGTCCCTTATTCTTGGACTGATGGTTGGATAAGCCTGAATACAAGGTCTAGAAACAGTCCTGTGTTGGTAAACTAACTCTGGGAAAAACGACCCTGACTGGTAGAATTTGCCAATGCATGTGGTGTAAATTCTTCCACCACGGCTGATTTCCAGCCACCAATACGATGTCATTGAAGGCCGAGTTTGGAAGAGAGGCACAGAATGGACTCTAGCTGGCTTCAGGAAGGAACTATCCAGAATTCTAATGGTTTTGCTTCCTAACCTGTCTGCATACTTGTTATTGGCATCATACTGGGAACACTTTCACTCTGTGGACTTCCTGAAACCCCCGACTTTCAGGCCCTCTCCAAGAGAAGAAAATGTCGATGAGCATCCACCAAGGGAACAAAAAATTGCCACGAAACCAAGAGAATCCGAGGACCACACAAGGACACACACTGCACTTCACTCTCTCCATGAGGTCACAGGAGCCACAGCCCTCTGCCTGTGGGAGGGGAGGAGACAGGAGATCTGAGCGGTTGCATATTGTGTCTGAAAGCATATTTAAATGATAGCATCAGGCTTGTGTGTACAGATTCGATGCAGCCTTCCTCCTCTACTACCCAGGCCCTGAGCTTTTGAGGGAGATAATGTCAGTGTTCGATGGTGAAGATGCATTCCTGGGACACATCCATGGTGCAGTGTGAGTATGTTTGCTACTCCACTTCATTTGATTCACCTTGCTCAATTTCCTGGCCGTTTGCTTTCAGGATGAGATGGATCAGGAAGTAGATACCAGTGAACGAGGTGAAGGGGGTATGAACAGAAATATTGTCCCTCCATGATTTCCCCCCTCCCCTCCCCCACACTGACCAGCTCCCTTCCTTCTTGAGAGAACTGAGGATCTGGAGGTGTTTCTGCAGTTAGGAGGCACCACCGGTCTGGGCAGAACTTATTTTCTCAGCTGTAATGCAGTTGTGGCCACCGGTGTTTCAGTCGTGGAGCCATTGGGTAGACTGAAGACAGCGAGGTTGCTCAAGGAAACTTGCTGGAGTAGGTGGTATTGTGCTTCTCAAGTGATGACGTAGGTCCAGTTTGTTTTTCTTTTTTGATTCTAACCTGATGTAGGCACAGGTGCATTTATGAAGTGCCAGGGAGTGACTGCTGAGGGATAGAAAGCTTCGGTGTCTTGCTGTAGCTCACAGAATGTTAGCAGTGGCTCTGGTGATGGCAATGCTTGAACATTAATTGAGATGATCTGCTATTCTCATGCCTCTGCATTTCCTTCTCTTTATAGTAACAGCTATTGCAGCAATGACAGTTTTGTTACAGATGATGTCTTTTCCAATCTTAGGGAAAAGATGTCTGGAGGCTTTTGGATAAGCATGGAAGTCGAAGCCTTGGCCCAGGTGCTGTACCACCCACTGCTGTAAAGGGCGCAGTTCTGCCCACGCAGGCATCCATGGCAGGGGTCATGACTGGGAAAGGGCTTTGCCATTGGACGAGGGAACACTAAACAAAAACCCTTCGAACAAAAACAGCCAAATAAAACACTAGGATCCTAGTTCCATAAATGAGATGCTGCACCAGAAATGCTTTTGAGTCTGAGTAATACCCCCCAAAAAAGAATTGGGAGTGGAAAATTAGGATTCTTAATTATGTTCATTTCAAGTTTCTGAAAGGTAAAAACACGTATGTTGCAATGTATAAACTGAAGATATAAGAAGAGGTTGAAAGAAAATGTTACTGGAAATAACAACAGGTGGTATGTAAATTGATAACAATAACCTCTGAATTTGATTGTATAATTTTTAAATGAACAGGAACACAGAAGTCAGTAGAGAATAAATATGCTGCATTTGTTAGCATAACTGCATTGGGCTCCATTAGTCATAAAGAATCTGCTTCTATTTCACCTTTGGTTTTAAGAAAGGCTTTTTTCTATGCTTTGAATTAAGTGTTAATAAGATAACTAGTTCACATTGGATACCTACAAATTGCTTATTATGCTTTTAACTACCAAGTAATATGGTGTATCGAGCAACTATAACACGACAATCACTTTTGCTACCTGGACCGTTTCTTTTGGAAAACTGCTGAGCCATTGCATCAGGGCCCTTCCCTGATGCAATGTTTACCTGAGTCTGGCTCCTGCCTGGTGTCCACACAACATTAAGCGTCAGCCCCAGGATTAGACTCATCCCATGATCTCTGACTTACAGAGTTCTAGTCAGACCAAGGCCCATCGCCATGACCAGCTCCCATGTTCTCTACCTTCAACTCCAACTCTTCCACAGTCAGCTTTGGATCCTTCATTACAGCCTGCCATGCCATTGTCACCTCTCTCTAGGCTCTGAGACTCTACCTACCTTGGATTGACTCACCTGGTCACACCACTACCACCCAAAGTCCTCACCTGAATGACTTCACTGATCACTATACACTCTCCCCAAATTAAGTATTGTCAACGGAAAGGGCTGTTAAAATACAATGGGAGGGTTGGAGGGTGGGTGGATTAAGAGATCAACTGAAGGATTTGTATGCATGCATATAAGCATAATCAATGGACACAAGACACTGGGGGGTAGGGGAGGAGGGGGGAAGGCCAAGGGGGAAAATGGAGACTTATTTAACACTCTTTGTAATACTTTAAGCAATGAAACAAAATTTTAAAAAACACACACAATGGGAAACCACCAACAAAATGAAAAGACAGCCCACTGAATGAAAGATCACATTTGCTAGTGATACATCTGATAAGGTCTTAATTTCCAAAATTTATAAAGAATTTATACAACTCAACACGAAGAAAAAGCACACAATCCAATTTAAAAAATGAGCAAAGGACCTGAATAGATACTTCTTCAAAGAGAGCATACAGATGGCCAATAGACATATGGAAAGATACTCACTGTCACTAATCATCAGAGACATGAAAATTAAAACCACAATGAGATATCACCTCATGCCTGTCAGAATGGCTATCATTAATAAATCAACAAACAAGTGTTGGCAAAGATGTGGAGAAAAGGGAACCCTCGTGCTCTGTTGGGAGGAAATTCAGATGTGTGCAGCCTCTGTGGAAAACAGTATGCAGTTTCCTCAAAAAAAAATTAAAAATGGAACCTATGACCCAGCAAATCCACTTCTGGGTATATATCTGAAGAAACATGAAACACAAACTCAAAAGAACATATGCACCCCTATGTTCATTGCAGCATTATTTACAACTAGGGGCCCAGTGCACAAAAATTTGTGCACTCGGAGGGGGGGGTCCCTCAGCCCAGCCTGTGCTCTCTTGCAGTCTGGGACATCTTGGGGGGGGGGGGATGTCCACATGCTGGTGTGCCTGGTCAGCCTGGGTGAGGGGCTAAGGGCCATTTTCAGGCTGCCCACAGCCCCTTCAGGGTTCATGCACTGGGGGGTGGGAGGGCTGGTGAGTGAAGGCATGGATGTTTCCCACTGGAGGGCCCACGATTGCACACGCCTGGTGGGCCCCCACCACTGAGGGGACACACCTGGCGCAGAGCTGGGTGGCGAGCCAGGGGCGGACGCTGGTGCAGGATCCCTCAGTGGGGCCCTGCTGCTGAGCAAACACATCCAGGGTGGAGCTGGGCAGTGGACTGGCTTTGGATGATCCGCACTGTGCAGCAGACGCTCTCGCATGCCCTGCGGAGGCCTCCGGGGCAGAGCCAGGCAGCGGACCCAGGACAGGTGCTCCTGCACGCCCCGCAGAGGCACCCAGGGGGCGGAGCCAGGCAGTGGACCCAGGACAGCTGCTCCTGGATGCCCCCAAGGAGGCCCCAGGCCGGACACCCCACTGAGCTGACACACCCAGTACAGCTGTGTCGGCCTTGGAGCAGAGCCGCCCTGCCAGCCTCCATCTTGGCTGGGTTAATTTGCATACAGCCACTCTGATTGGCTGGTGGGCGTGGCTTAAGCATCCCAAAGAAACAGTCAATTTCAATATTACGCTTTTATTAGTTTAGATCATTGAAACACTGTTGCTTTAAGCTGAGGCCTAGGAAGGTAACCAAACCTCCTGTTTGTTTCAGTTCTGTGGTTTCTATAATTGAAACATTGTTACCGTGAGCAGAGGCTCAGCCAGCCTAGGCAGGCAGTTGCAACAGAAGCCTCTGGTTTGCTCTAGCTCCATGGCTGCCGGCCTCCATATTGGCTGGATTAATTTGCATACAGCTGCTCTGATTGGCTGGGGGTGTGGCTTGGCTGGTGGGAGTGGCTTAGATGTCCCGGGTGATGGTCAATTTTTTTTTTAATATCTTTATTGTTCAGATTGTTACAGTTGTTCTTCTTTTTTCCCCCATAGCTCCCCTCCTCCCAGTTCCCACCCCATCCTCTGTCCCCATCCCCCGCCGTCCTCATCCATAGGTGTACAATCATTGTCCATTCTCTTCCCGCACCCCCAACACCCTTTACCCCCGAAAATTGTCAGTCCACTCCCTTTCTGTGCCTCTGATTCTATTCTATTCTATTCACCAGTTTATTCTGTTCATCAGAATTCTTATTCACTTGATTTTTAGATTCACTTGTTGATAGATATGTATTTGTTGTTCATAATTTTTTATCTGTATTTTTTCTTCATCCTCTTCTCAAAGGATACCTTTCAGTATTTCATATAATACTGGTTGGGTGGTGATGAACTCCTTTAGCTTTTTCTTGTCTGTGAAGCTCTTTGTCTGACCTTCAATTCTGAATGATAGCTTTGCTGGGTAAAGTAATTTTGGCTGTAGGTTCTTGCTGTTCATCACTTTGAATATTTCTTGCTACTCCCTTCTGGCCTGCAAAGTTTCTGTTCAGAAATCAGCTGACAGTCGTATGGGTCTCCCCTTGGAGGTAACTAACTGCTTTTCTCTTGCAGCTTTTAGGATTCTCTCCTTGTCTTTTGCTCTTGGCATTTTGATTATGATGTGTCTTGGTGTGGTCCTTCTTAGGTTCCTTTTGATTGGGGTCTCTGCACCTCCTGGACTTGGAAGTCTATTTCTTTCACCAGGTGGGGGAAGTTTTCTGTCATTATTTCTTCAAATAGGTTT
>PVJC01051746.1:0-11366 GCA_004026665.1 Murina feae
TTCTTAGCATTTGCAACAGCATGGATGGACCTGAAGAGCATTATGTTACAAATCTTTAGAAAAATGCAAATCAAAAACCACAAGGAGATATCATTTCACATCCATTAGGATGGCTATTATTAATAAAACAGAAAATAACAAGTGCTGACAAGGATGTGGAAAAATTAAAACCCTGTGCACTGCTGCTGGAAACATAAAATGGTACAACCACTGTGAAAAACAGTGTGGTGGATCCTCAAAAAATTAAAAATAAAATTATCATGTGAACCTGTAACCCCACTTCTGGTATATATCCAAAATAATTGAAAGCAGGGACTCAGTTGTTTACACACCTATATTCACAGGAGCATTACTGACAATAATCAAAGGTTCAAACAATCTAGTGTCCATCAGTAGGTAAATGGATAAACAAAATGTGATATATACATACAACAGCCTTGAAAAAGGACATTCAGACATGGTATAGCATGATTGAACTTTGAAGACATTTTGCTAAGTGAAATCAGGCAGTCACAAAGGACAGACACTGCATGTTTACATTTATATGAGACTAGGGGCCTGGTGCATGAAATTCATGAACGAGTAGGGTCCCTAGGCCCAGATGGCAACCAGGGCCAATCTGTGGGGTGACTGGTGGGGCAATGGGGGGCCCACACTGGCACCCGCCTTGGCTGGCCTGGGGCCTGCAGGCTGGGGGCGGCTCCTGCGTTGAGTGTTTTCCCCCTGGTGGTCAGTGTGCATCAAAGCGACTGGTCATTCCATGGGCCTGCAATTCACTCAATTTGCATATTAGGCTTTTATTATATAGGATACTTAAAATAGTCAAATTTATGGAGATGGGAAGTACAATAGTGGTTGTGGGGCTAGGTGGGAGCAGAGTTTTTGTTTAATGGGTACAAAGTTTCAGTTATGGAAGATTTAAAAAGTCCTGGAGATGAAAGGCCAACCAATGTCAATACACTTAATGCCACTGAACGGTAAACTGGAAAAAATAATGGTTAAAATGGTAAATTTTATGTTATGTCGATTTTACCACAAAGAAAATAGCAAAACTTTTAATACTTTGTAAAACAAAAAAATTTCAGTCAAATAGCAAATTAGATTAATCCACAAGAATGATAAAGTCGTCAAAAATCAATAAAAAACAAAAACAGGGAAAGTATATCCACAATAACTTAGAAATAAATTTTTGCATGTAGGAGTCGGTGTAACTACAATGAAGCACTATCATAGTGACTCCTTTATACGCTTAGATTTTAGAATTGTGAATCAAGCTTATCTTTGCCAATTTTAAATGATTCCACCATCTTTTGGTATTTATTTTAAAAACATATATAACAGGATAAAAGTGCAGTCCTTGTGAAATATAACAGCATCAAAGCAATTTATTTCATGATGGCAGGTTGGGTGGTACAGGGATATATACTGTATAGTCTCAGATTACTCTTCTAGGATTAGTTAGTTGAGGATAGGAAATGAAACAGGTCAGGATTTGGTGAGGCTAAAGGAGATGTGAGTTTGTAGACATGCACTTCCTCTGCTCCCGGAACTCCAAATGAAACTGAAGAGTGGCCAGAGGTCAATGAAAAACGTCTGCCAGCAGCACAGCTAAAAGACAAACTGTCAAAGTATCGCAGGCTTTGACAATCAAGATCCCTGAGGAAAAAACGTTGGGATTTAAGAATCAATCGGCCATTAAAAAAGCTTTAGAAGTTTCAGTAGAAAACTAAGGCCAGAAGCCAATACCCATAGGATCAAATAGACAATGGCTAATTATAATATGAATCAGTGAGTGTTCATGACACTTTCTGAGATCAACCACCTGAATTTTGGGTGACTTTGGGGATGTTTTTATTTCTTTGAACTTTATTGTCTTTATTTATACATCAATAGCTATGTTCTGGAGTTTTTGAAAGGATTAAATAAAAGGCATTTTATAGTTCCTCTACCAGAAAACTGAATGTAGCCATTTTCCTTTGAGAGTATTGTCAGCGCTCAAATCATAAAATTTAGAGAATTATTCTCTACTTCCTTCTACTTACAACTCCCGGGGAAGAGTTAATAGCAAAGAACTGAACCTGTTAATGATCACCCAAACTATCTGCCTTTACTCAAACAATAAATGCTCAAATGATTTGAACTCATTTGTAAAACAAAAAGGGGAGAATTTTTGCTTTCTCAAAATATTTGAAATAGAAATGTGGAGAAGGGAAGAATTGTGAGCGTAACTAGAAATAAAGAGAAGAGTATGTGAGAGACCTGATCCACATGGAGTGTGTGCATTTGTGTGCATGTGTGCATGTGTGTGTTTGTGGTAGGGGAGTGTGGGAATAAAGACAGCAGAAGCAAATCCTGTTAGGAATAGCCATTAAACATTTAACAATATAGTAAGTGTTATTGCCCTGGCTATAGTAAGTGATGAAATAATCCTTTGCTCCATTATGCCAACTCTTAGAAATTTGTGTTGTGTGACAATAACATTCTTGGAGACTAGCTTTAAAGTTTGAATCATCAGGGCAGAGCAGAGGCCAGAAAGTAATGAGTTAGATTGAGAAAATAATGAGAAAAAGATATTAGAACAAGAAGTAATGAATTGGTGAAAGGAGTAAGAAAAAAACTTCATGGACACGGACAACAGTATGGTGATTAACAGAGGAAAGAGGGTTGTGGGCAGCTGGAAGGGGTAAACGGGGGATAAATGGTGATGGCAGGAGACTAGATTTGGATTGTGCGTGCACAATGCAATGTGCAAATGATGTATTACAGAATTGTATGCTTGAAACCTGTATAATTTTATTGACCTATGTAGCCCCAATAAATTCAATAAAGAAGAGCTGATGAAAATAAATGTAAATGGATCTTGGAACTATAAGCAGATGCCTCCCCCCAAGTCAGGTAGTCTTTGCCCCCTCTACAGGCTCAGTGGGCTCCATCCTCATCTGGAATTTAACCTTGCCTGTCCAAGATGGGGAGAGAAACCTGAGACGGTCTGGTTCTGCCATTCTGGCTCAGCTCTGGGACTGTGACACCTGGGTCCCTGAGAAGGAGAGGACATCTAGTATCAGGGGCAGGAAGAGGAGTGACCATAGAAACTGTGAGGTGGGAACCTCCTCAGTATCCTTACATGAAATTTTCTATGCCTTGCCTTCTGTTAGAAAGGAAGAGTCTTTCTGTCCATCCAATACTGGATCTTCCATATATGGTTTGAATTTCATCCTCCCACACCCATCATGTGGTCCCTTCTTCAGTTATGGCTTTCATAACCTGCATCTTAAATGTTCTCTCTCTACTAGTCTTTGCCATTTCAATATCCTCCAACCTATTCTATCCCAAAGAGAAGTCCTGCCTTGCTCTCCCATACTTCTTGCTGCATGATTGACCCTCTTTTCTCTAAAATATCATGTTGCAGAAAGACCACAAAAACTAAGCTGATGCTTTGAAGAGGTGGAGAAATCACAGCTTTAATACACGCGCGGAGTCAAGGATTAATCCAAATCAGAGTGGGAGTAGCACTCGAGAACCTTGCTTTATAGGTGCCCCTCCGAGTTCATTGATTTGCAAATATACTCCCTCCCGCCAAGGCCCTGAAGGGAGAATTCTTTTCATCTACCCTTCCCCCAGATACAGGGCTCAAAAACAAGGCTCCCTCGCCTTACCTACCAGGGAACAGGGCTTTGTTTGGTTCAATGGCCTTGCAGAACCAGCCTTCCTCCTCAATCAAATGACCTCCTTATATACATTTCCCTGACATTCATTCATTATTTGTAGTTGTAGAAATTGTTCTGTGATTTTATCAGTCCACACCATGATCAGATATTCTGCTGACACAAAACATGTGTACTGAAAATCAATAATCCCCAGCTGATTTCCAACCCCAAGATCAGTGTTATTTGTGGTTCATGGGTTGTAATTGTTTCTGAAGTCACTTGTACTTCATCTGTATGCCTCATTGTCCTCTTCTGTCCATTTCCTGTCATGTTTATGGAGATGAAACAAGGTTGTGTCCTCAGTGGATTTTGCTGATTATTTCCTCACTAGGGGCCCAGTGCACAAAATTTGTGCACTCGGGAGGTCCCTTCAGCTCAGCCTGTGCCCTCTAACAGTCTGGGACCCCTTGGGGGATGTCCTCCTGCTGGCATGCCTGGCCAGCCTGGATGAGGGGATGATGGCTGTTTGCAGGCTGGCCAAGCCCCACAGTGTGGACCCTCACTCCACTGGGGTGTGGCCAGCCTGGATGAGGGGCTGAGGGCGGTTTCAGGCTGCCCACCATCCCTTTAGGGTTCTAGTCCCTACTGGGGTACCTGGCCAGCCTGAGTGCAGGGCTGAGGGCCGTTTTCAGGTTTTCAGGCTGCCCACAGCCCCCATTGACCCAACGTCCCAACAAGGCTGGCTGGAATCAGGTTTCTGGGGGTTATTTATCTTCTATAATTGATACATTGTTGCTTTAAGCCAAGACCTAGGCAGGTAATGAAGCCTCCTGTTTTCTTCAGCTCTGTGGCTTCTATAATTGAAAGAATGTTGCCTTAGTAGTGGCCCAGCCAGCCTAGGCAGGCAGTTTCCTCCATTGCTGGTACAACAGAAGCCTCCTATTTTGTTCAGCTCCATGGCTTCTATAATTGCAACTATGTTGCCATGAGCAGAGAGAGGCCCAGCCGGCCTAGGCAGACAGTTTACTCCTGGTACAATGGAAGCCTGCTGTTTACTCTAGCTCCATGACTGCCAGCCTCCATCTTGGCTGGGTTAATTTGCAAACAGCCGCTCTGATTGGCTGGTGGGCGTGGCTTAGGGGTCCCTGTGAAACGGTAAATTTCAACATTACTCTTTTATTAGATTAGATGGTGTAAGGTTCCTTTATCCCTGTACTTCCTATAGCTTAGTAGTTATATTTATAAATTTGATGAGAATTGCTGACAAATTTATGTTTCAAGATGCCTTCATATAGTCAGTTCAAAATATTTCTGTCAGAGGCACATAATCATTGACAATGTCTCTTTTTGTACATTTAGCCACTGTAGATAACCATTTTAGATGTATTATTTTTTTACGGGTTGCAAACTGTTTATATAATAACTCCATTATTCCTGTGTCATTTATTAGCCTGAATATACCTAAGAAGTAAACTATTGCATAAATATGACTTGATTAGAAGTTCAGAAGAATGTGGAATTGGAATTGGTTTAAGGTCAGGCTATTGTTGAATCTGCAAGTATTAGGTGTAAGGAACATATCGAAGATCAGGCATAGAGGTCCAGTGGAGTGAAGTAGCTGTGTGTGGTTCCATGTTGAGTCCTTTTTTTGGTGGAAGTGTGCTTGATGTTCAGTGGTCACTGTAATACAGAGTGAAGATTCATCAGGGCAGAGAGCCTGGAAAAATAGGCTTGCTGCTATAGTATTAGATTCATGGAAAGGTATAGGTCATGCTCGATCAAAAATCAGGGGTTCACCATCATAATGTATAGAGACTACATGCTGGGCTACATTTAAGTACTTCCCCTTTGTACATATTTCCTTATCATTACACTGAGAGCAGGTTTAACTGTGGCAACCAAACCTCGATGAGGAACTTGGGTTTTATTATATATTCATTAGGAAGCTCTTAGAAGGGCTTAAGCAGCTGACATGCCTCCTTCTATTGGGATTGGTGATGTGCCACGGGCTGTGAGTGCCCCTAGCTCTTCCTGCTGGGTATGTCAGAAATGCAAAGCCTTAGTGCTCATTGCTTGGAGCTATTTATCAAGGTTGTTTCTGCGGTGAGCAACCCTGAGTGATGAGGTCATGTTTCTGTAGACAGAGAATGGAGTCCCCCAAACTCAGTGCTCATCCCCTAAAATGCAGCCCACGGTATGTGCTGTCATTCACCTAGACCCAGCTGCGTCACACTCGTGAGACATGGGAGGGCATGAGGAACTCATATAAATATGAATTGTGGCTATTGTTTTTGGTCTGAGTAATAATGTTGCCTTGTTACTGAACTTGAAGTTACTGAACTGCCATCATCAGCCAAACAGCAACTAGACAAACCTGAGCAGTTTTTAAGTTGGATAAAATCCCACACCAGCTTTTTTTCCTTCAAAATCAGTCCTAACCTATTGGCAAAAATTAAAAAGTGATAATTTTCTATGCTGATGGAAATGCAGAGATAAGAGCCCTTTGGTACCATGCTACAGCTTTTTTGGTAGGTAATCTATATGTATAAAAGCCTAAGCAATCATTACGACTGAATGACCAGAATGACTGCTCAACCAGTTGCTATGATGATCACTGACCACAAGGGGGCAGATGCTCAACACAGGCCCCATTGGCCCCGATTGGGGGGCTGGCTGGTCAAACTCCTGTGGCAGCTCCTCCCAGCCAGCCAGTCCCCCTGACTGGCCTGCCAACATGCCACGGTCCCTCCCCCTGGCTGGCCAGCCCCCCAAAGGCCTCGATTGCTGACCAGGCTGAGGGACTCCACCAGTGCACAAATTCATGCGCCAGGCCTCTAGTTTAACAATAATATACATTGGTGTGTACTTATTGGCAAACATTGAAGTTTATACATCAAATATGTACAGATTTTACACATCAAGTATACTTTAAAAACATGGTTTTCAAAAATATATATAACATCTAAAATAAAATATATACAAGCATTTTAATCTGGAATCTCAACTCTGTGAATCTGTTCTTTAACTATAAGGGTGCATAAGAGTATACCTACAAAACTGTTCATTAAAGCACTCATCATAGTTAGCACTGAATACCCATCAAGAAGGTAATCCCTTCAAGCTAGAAAGAAAGGAGTTAGATCTCCATCTATTGATATGAAGATATTCTCATCAGGTATTGGTAACTGTGGAAAGGAACTTCCAAGAAAATAAATGTATAGTGTGACCTCATTTTTGTGGAAGAAATGACATAAACCATATGAAACAGTCCTATTAATGGAAAGGAGTGGAGTAGCAGAAATAGCATATATTGACATTGGTTGTCTGTCTTGGGATGGAGGTGTGGATAGAAACAAAAGGGAAAAAGGGAATACATTAGCTGCTCTCTAGCTGAATGGACACCACAAGTCTTATTACATGAAATAGTCTAACTCATCCCTGAACACTGGAGTATCCCTCAAGAAAGGCCTTCTCTGGCCCATAATGACAATCCCAATGCCCATTCAGCTAGCAGACATGGTAGGCAAAGAGAAAGTGGGTACGATCACCCAGGGGCACAAGACACTGCCAGCAAGTAAAGGGATTTGCACTCAGGATGCCTTCAGAAAATGCTATTCAATAGTAAAACAAGGGTGGAAGTGTATATGGGAAAGAATGAGGCCTAGAAAGAAAACTGGTGGGTTCTCCCTGCCCCTCTCTCTCTTCCTGAACCCAGGCTCAGAGGAGCAGCCAGACTTTCCCCCACCCCACTGGGCTAATCCCAGGTTCTGGTTTGTCTAGGGTGGAGCCCAATCCTGTAGTGGGCTGGCACACGCAGTTCTGCTTTATTAAGCCCTGGGCTTATCCTGAAGCAGCAGGACGAAACCTGGCCTCAGAATCTTTGGTATCTAACAGAACCGTTGACACCCAGGCAAGCCCACCTGCTGCCATGGGCCGCTACCACATCCATGTGGCCACCGGGGCCTGGCTTTTCTCTGGGTCTTTCAACCGCGTGCAGCTGTGGCTGGTCGGGGAGCTCGGGGAGGCAGAGCTGGACTTGTGGCTGCAGCCAGCGCGGGGCCAGGTAGGCAGGGGAAGCAGGCACTCAGACCGCCTGGCTAGGCTGGCTGACTGAGGGAGGGCTGGGCGCTGGAGGCTGGGTGCCAGTGACAGCACAACCATGCCTGCTATGACTCCCACGAGAAGGGACTCCTGCACCTGAATGGGTGAGAGGTTCAGAGCCAGGGCCCAGCTGGGCTCAACTCCTTTTCCCCTCCCCTAGACCCTTATCCACCCAACCTCTACTCCTTTCCTAAGTGACCCCATGCCAGTGTCATTATGGGATCAATGGTCAAAGGGGAGGGTCCTCCTAGAGCTTGGGCGCTGGTGCAGGTGATGGTGCTCAGTGTTCAAGTCACTGTGGCCTCATCCCGACTTCCTGGTCCTCCTAGTGCGATGGGGAGTTTGAGACCCACAGCGCAGGTGTTGGGAGGAGGCAATGCTATCCCTGGAGGCCTTGTCACCGGACTCCACAGAGGACCCCGCACCCTCAGTTAAGTGTCCTCTCCTGGGTCCCTGCTACTAAGTCTCACAGGTTCTTTCCCCACAGGTGGAGGAGTTTGAACACGATGTTCCCCAGGACTTGGGGCCACTGCAGTTCGTGAAGTTGCGCAAACACCACTCCCTGGTGGACGACGCCTGGTTCTGTGACCGCATCACAGTTCAGGGCTCAGGAGCCTTCCAGGAGGCCTCCTTCCCCTGCTACCGCTGGGTGCAGGGCAAGGGCATGCTGACCCTGCCCGAGGGCACCGGTGAGGAGCCACCTCAGGGCAGTGGGAGCATGGCCCAGGAAGTAGTGTGGGAAGGGGGGAAGGGGCATTTGAAGAAGGGGGGTGAAATCATGAATTGGGTGTAGGTAAAGATATAATAAGTAACTCTGGGAATACATCAGGTGAGATAGAGCCAGAGAAATAGGCAAGAGTATGATGTAATACAGGCAAGAATGAGAGATTAGATAAATCAGGGATAGCATGAATTGTATAAACAAATGTTCTCCCAGCCCAACTACAGAGGAAGGTCTGAGGGATTTGAAAAAAGTGGGCGCTCAGCAGGTTAAGAGGGCCCAAGACAGGAAACGAGGGGAAAGGTATACATAGTATGAAAAATGTCTAAAGTGGGACTGGACAGGGAAGTGAGCGATGTGTAGATCCCACCTCCCAGGAGTGTGAGCAGAGGGAATGGGAGGCGCAGCCACTCTGGGGAAGAGAAGAGCCCAAGTAAAGGGGAAGGAATCTCCTCCGTGTGACTGGGAACCAGCGAGGGCGGGGACAGGTGAGGCTTGCACATGGGAGCCCCGAGAGGAGGCGGGGAAGGGAAGCAATAAGTGATAGGACGTGAGGAGCTGGTTTGACTGTGACAACATGGAAGACAACTGGTAGGGCAGGGAGCACTCAGGGGTGGGGATGAGTGAGCAGGGGTTGTATGGTGTTTGTGGCTGTGGGACACATGGAGGAGGGATATGACTAGAGAGAAAATTGAGAACAATGGCATATAGGAATGGAGAATAATCAGCCATAAGAAAGATGAAATACTGGTGTTTGGGACAACATGGATGGATCTTGAGAGTATTATATTAAATGAAATAGCAAAGGAAAAGGACTAGAACAATATGATTTGATGCCTATGTGGGATAGAAAACAAAAAGCAGCAAATGAACAAACAAAACAAACAAAAATACAAACTCATAGATACAGACAACAGAATGGTGGTTCCCAGAGGGAAGACAAAGAGGGTAAAGAAGGTCAAATACATGGTTACAGCACACTTAGAGTATACAAATGTATTATAAGACTGTACATCTGCATTTTATATCATGCCATTAATCAATGTTATATCCCAATAAATTTAATACAAAATGGAAACATGAAATAGGTGTCTTTGAGAAACAATATAAGTACAGGTGAGAAGAGGACAAGTCAGGTTAACAAATATAAACTATGTGATGGTGAGGTTAGGTGAAATGGAGTAAGGAAAAGGTAGCAACATGGAACTATTTGCTCCCTAAGACAGGTGAGATGGGATGGTTGAAGGTAACACACATAGAATTTTTGTCTCAGGTATCAGGTGGGAGTAGGGACAAGGAAGAGCAGAGTGCATATGTATAATGAATATGAAATATGTCATTCAGAGAACAAGTGAAGGAGTAGAAAGGGGAAGGCCAATATAGATGAGATTAACAAAGGCAATCTAGATATATATAGATATAGATATAGATAAACCTAAGTGACCATCACACTGTCTGACCGTCCAACTAGCAGCTATGACACGCACTGACCACCAGGGGGCAGATACTTAATGCAGGAGCTGCCAAGGAGGAGCCCGATTCCAGAGTGTGTCACCCAAGAACTGCCCTCTTATAATCTGGGACCCCTCAGGCAATATCAGAGAGTCTGTTTCAGCCCAATCCTTTCAGGCCAAGCTGAGGCACCCCACTGGTGCATGAATCTGTGCACTGGACCTCTAGTATACAATAATATGGGATATTGTGAATAAGGCACGTGATTAAGAAGAAATTTCATAATCACTGTAGGCACAACTAGTGGAATTTAATTTAATGAACAAGAAAGGGAGGAAAACATGGGATGTTGCTTAAAGACAAACATGGGGTTGAAATTGGTGAAATCATGAATTGGGTGTAGGTAAAGATATAATAAGTGACTTTGGGAATACATCAGGTGAGGTAGAGCCAGAGAAAAAGGCAAGAGTATGATGTAATACAGGCAAGAATGAGAGATTA
This sequence comes from Murina feae, assembly GCA_004026665.1. Classification (NCBI taxonomy): domain Eukaryota; kingdom Metazoa; phylum Chordata; class Mammalia; order Chiroptera; family Vespertilionidae; genus Murina; species Murina feae. The sequence goes on from PVJC01051746.1 coordinate 10,423, forward strand.
GATCAAGTCAAGGATAGCATGAGTTGTATAAACCTATGTGGTCAAATGTTCTCCCAGCCCGCCTAGCAGGAGAGAGAACCTTGGACAATTTCCAGAAGCATCGAGAGAAAGAACTGAAGGAGAGACAGCTGATTTACAGGTAACCACCTACCCATAGCTCTCCTGAATTTCCCACCTCTTCTCTGATCCTGCCACCATTACTAACCCCTAATTTCTTCCTGAACTCTTTTCTCCATCTGCTAGTTGGGGCACCTGGAAGGAAGGACTACCCCTGACAATAGCTGCGGACTCTGTGAAGGATCTGCCCCCAGATATGAAATTTCATGGTGGAAAGAGGTTGGACTATGAATGGACAGGAAATACAGGGTGAGAAAAGATCCCAGTGGAGTAGGAAGTGGTGGATCCCGTAATAGACAGGATTTGGTGAGTTGACAGTGCCATCCTTGACATTTATCCTAGAGTACTGGAGATGGTCCTCAAACGTGTTTACACCCTCCTGAACTCCTGGGACAGCCTAGAGGATTTTGATCAGATCTTCTGGGGCTCCAAGAGCACCCTCTGTGGTCAGTATTCCCATAGACCTTCATAGATTCTTAATAGCCTATTTGGTTGTCCCAAACTTCATACTCCATAGACCCGCATAAGTACTGCCCAGAGGAGAAGGTATTATGCCTGGTCATTTCTCAGAGGCAACAAAAAGAAAAGACAGGGGCTGGATACAAAGTAATCATATGCCCGAATAGCAGTATGAAAACCTAAAGGAGAAGGACATCAGGTTGTGGTGAATAGCCTCTCCTTACCTTCCACTTCAACCCTACAGAGAAGGTTCACCAGTGCTGGCAGGATGATGAGCTTTTTGGCTACCAGTTCCTCAATGGCATCAACCCCATGCTGTTGAGACGTTCCACCTCTCTGCCCTCCCGGCTGGTGCTGCCCTCAGGGAT
>PVJC01051747.1:0-11367 GCA_004026665.1 Murina feae
ATACTAGGAGCCTAGTGCACAAAAATTTGTGCACTCGGGGTGGGGGGTGTCCCTCAGCCAAGCCTGTGCCCTCTCACAGTCTGAGACCCCTCAGGGGATGTCCACCTGCTGGCGTACCTGGTGAGGAGCTGATGGCTGTATGCAAGCTGGCCAAGACCCCCCAGTGGGGACCCTTACCCCATTGGGGTGTGGCCAGCCTGGGTGAGGGGCTGAGGGCTGTTTTCAGGCTGCCCACAGCTCCCATTGACCCAACGTCCCAGCGAGGCTGGCTGGAATCAGGTTTCTGGGGTTTATTTATCTTCTATAATTGAAACTTTGTTATCTTGAGCAGAGGCCTAGGCAGGCAATGGAAGCCTTCTGTTTGCTTCAGCTCCGTGGCTTCTATAATTGAAACATTGTTGCTTGAGCAGAGGCCCACCAGCCTAGTCAGGCAGTTGCAACGTAAGCCTCCTGTTTACTGTAGCTCCGTGGCTGCTGGCCTCCATCTTGGCTGGGTTAATTTGCATATAATTGCTCTAATTGGCTGGGAGGCATGGCTTGGCTGGTGGGCATGGCTTAGGTGTAATGAAGTGAGGGTCAATTTGCATATTACTCTTTTATTAGATCACACACACACACACACACACACACACACACACACACACACACACTAGAGGCCCAGTGCACGAAATTCGTGTGTGGGGGGGTGGAGGGTCCCTCAGCCTGCCTAGCCTGCTGCACCTTCTCCAATCTGGGATCTCTCTTACAATCCAGAACCACTGGCACCTAAGCACTCACCTGCCTGATGCCCCTAAATGCTCCCTGGCCTACCAGATGCCCCTAATTGCTCTCCTCTCCTGGCCTGATCCCTCTAACTGTTCTCCCCTCCTTCTCTAATTCCTCTGTCTATCTGCTCTTCTTTCATGGCCTGATCCCCCTAACTGCCTATCTGATCTCCCCTTTTGGCCTAAACCCCCTAACTGCCCATCTGCTCTCCCTTCCTCTTGCGCCATCAGACCCCGGTGCAGGAGTGCTAAGAGCTCTCTGCTGAGGCCCTGCTCTTATCCTGATGCCCCCCCCCCCCCTTTGCCAGGCGCCTGCAGGCCTGCACACACCTCTCCTGGGGAGGCCTCCACAGCCCATGCTGACACCCCCCCTCTGGGCTGGGTGTCATGGTGGACCTGCACGTGCCTCTGCGAGGTGGGGGTGGGGCTGCCCCCAGCAGCAGCCTCATGTCCCAGTGGCATAAGTCCCCACATCTGTCCCCACCCACCAGCTCCTGTGCAAGCAAAGTCTGTTGAACAGTCATGAGTGGGACACCGTTAGGACCAATTAGCAAATTACCTCTTTATATATATAGACTTTTATATTGAGAGATAGTATGCAAAAATAGAAATAAAATAAAAATTTTGAGGAACTTATTTGTTTGAGACTATCCCACGAGTTGTGAGGAAATATAAATTACATTTATGGAAATTGCTATTTTTGAGAAATATTTTCATTGGAAGGCAAGGCATAAATACCTGAAAAATCAAATACAGGCCATCAGGGTAAAAAAGTTCAGTGTCAAGAACATAATAGGTAGTTTGTATATGGAAGAGAGAGCTGGTGGGAATATTTTTGCCTTAAATTTTAGGAATTTCTCCTAAATTAATGCAGTACTCAGTGCTTTAAAACTCAAGACTGTTTACAGTATAAGACTAAGCATAATTTTACCCATCTTGCTTCTTTAACTCACCTATTTCATTCCTTTCTGTGCCTCTCGTAGAACTCAGATTTTATAATCCTAGTAAACTATTTGTAGTTATTTTAACAGCTGTCCACATTTTTATGTGTTTGTCATTCTGCCTGGGTTGCCTTGTTTTTCCTTCCATCTCTCCCTACTTTATTATATTTAACCACTGTCCATCAAAACACATTCTTTTGGAAGCCATTCTTGAAAGATCTACTCCCTCCACAATTTGATGATTTTTATTCTTTTGCCATTGTATCTGGAGTGTGACTATATTGTAGTAGTTCATTATATATTTTTTTCCCTCACTGTAAACATGTGGTGGGCTACAACTTTACACTTTAAAATCTAACATGATATCCCTCAAGCCTGTAACAGTCCCCAGTTAATAGCAGTCTCATACGTTAATGTTATTTAAAAAGGATATAGGAATGAGCTGGTGAACTTGTCAGTTTAGAAATGTTTTGTATAAAAAATAGTTGCCGGTTCTTGAATGGTGGGTAGGTTTGGGGTAGGCAAAAAGGAAAGAAGTATAGGGAGTGAACTAACAGAGGCAGGAAGAAAAAAATACACACTAGGGCAGAATTTCTTCAAAGTCAGCATTGTTGAAATTTGGGCCTGAATTTGTTGGGCTGTGCTGTCCTGTTCATTGTAGACTGGTTAGCAGCATTCATGGCTTTACCCACTAGATACTAGTGGTAGTTCCTCATTGTAATAACTTAGAATATCACCAGACATTGCCAAGTGTCCTTTGCGGAGAGAGGGAGAGCAGGAGAACACCCACTGTTGAGAACCCTCATTAGTGGAAACATTGAATAATTTGTTGATTGTTCAAAGAATTAAAGGCTAAAAAGGTAGAACAGGACCACATTAAAGTAACTTGAATGTTAGGATGGGGAATTTGAACTGTATATTACTAGAAATTTGAACTTAGTATACAATGTTTGGCTGTTTTTCACCTCCCTTGTATTCTCAGGCTCTTACTGTTTTAAAGTCTGGCCCATGAACTAGCAGTATTGATATTACTGTGGAGCTTGTTAAAATACAGAATTTCAGTTACCTATCAAACTTATTGAGTGATAAATCTAACATTTTATCAGGATCCCTAAATAATTTGGGTGCACAGTAAAGTTTGAGAAACACTGCTTTGACCACCTTCTCAACTTGCTTAGAGGGATGACTAACTTAGACCTGATTTAGGTAGTAATGTGATAAGAGTTGTGATTCAGGATGATCAGTCTGGTGTTCTTGATTAATTAAAATGAAGAGGTCCTGAAATTATAATGCCACAGCCATGAGGCTGTGAGGGCTTGAAATTCATTTACTAATTTCTGCCACTTGACTGAAGAAGGGAACTATTATAAAGAAACTAGAGGCCCAGTGCACGGATTTATGCACCAGTGGGGTCCCTTGGCCTGGCCTGCGGGATTGGGCCAAAACCAGTTCTCTGACATCCCCTGAAGGGTCCCGGATTGGGAGAGGGTGCAGGCCAAGCCGAGAAACCCCACTGGTGCACAATCAGGGATTCGGGAGGGTTAGCCAGCCAAGGAGGGAATGTGGAAGGGATCCAGGGCCTGTCTGGCCTGTCTTGCTCAGTCTTGATTGGCCGGAACCCAGTAGCAAGCTAAACTACTGGTCAAAGCATCTGCCCCCTGGCGGTCAGTGCATGTCATAGCAAGCGGTTATTAAATGACCTTAGCATATCATTAGCATATTATGCTTTGATTGGTTCAATGGACGACCAGACAACCAGACATTTAGCATATTAGGTTTTTATTAAATAGGTTAACTAGCAGATCTTTGTAACTGGCATCTTAGTGATTGAATAAGTTATGTTACCATTAATTTAAATGGACATTTCTTTGAAAAACAGATGTTAGTGATTGATAGCAAGATGATAAATAGTTCAACATTTGTTTTTTTGAGTTTGAAAATATATAAGCAAAAAATACCAGGCAGATGATTAGAAAATGTAGAGTCAAGCCTTCTATCAATGTTGGAGAAAATTAGGGATCATCTGGGTAAGTAGTGTTTATCAGATAAAAATTTTTAAGGGAGATAAAAAAATGTTTGAAGGCCTTTGACAGAAAGTGTCTAACATTAAGGTTACTTATACCTGGAAAAAAATAGGTGGCATGCACATTCCTTGAATAAGTATTAGTGATATTCTAACAGTGCCAGTTCTATACTTACATTTTACTTTTAAATATGCTTTATATATTTTTGCACAAATGAATTATTAAGTAGTAGAACTACTTTGTTTTCCGTTCAGAGTAATAATACCTTTAATTTCATAGTGGAAATTATAGTCCATTTCACAGTAACTTTTTGTACATGCTAATTTTGAGAAGGACTCATCTGTCACTAGAAGAGCCATCTTTGTAATGTTTCTATAAAATCTTGGCTTATTTGCCCTGGCTCATGATCATCTTTTACCATAAAAGTGTGTGTCTATACTGTATGTGCAGTTACTCCTAAATTTATGAAATATGTCTAGATGTGGCTTGGAAGGATATAAATATATTCTTAATTGACATGTAATTTTTTTTATTTGAACAGTTGAACCCACTGTGAGCTTGATAAAAGGGCCAGATTCTTTAATTGATGGAGGAAATGAAACAGTAGCAGCCATTTGTATTGCAGCAACTGGGAAGCCAGTTGCACATATTAACTGGGAAGGTGATCTTGGTGAAATGGAATCCACTACAACTTCCTTTCCAAATGAAACAGCCACAATTATCAGCCAGTACAAGCTATTTCCAACCAGATTTGCTAGAGGAAGGCGAGTTACTTGTGTTGTAAAACATCCAGCCTTGGAAAAGGACATCCGATATTCTTTCATATTAGATATACAATGTAAGTAAATGGTAACATTTGCTTTTTAAACATGTGAGTTATTTTGTTTTCATTTTCTTCCTTTACAATTATTCTGTATCAAACTGTATTTAATTTTAATATTTAGTATTTAGAAATTCTTACAGCTTTTCCTTACTGACATCTTTTTCCCTTAATTTAAAAATATTTTTGTGGAAATTTCATTTAATCAAAACAGTTTTTATCAGTTTGTAAAGTTGGACAATGATATTAAAGATATTCTCTAACTTAGAATTATTTAGCTTTACCCTTTTTTAGATCTTAAAAATAAGGTGGACTTAAGCAAATTGTGGAAATTTATACTTCAAAATGTACAGTGCTTAGAGACAAACTACTTCTCCAATCCAGTTATTTTAGCTGTTATTCAATTTTATTGATTCTACTTAGAGTGTTTTATTTTTTCTCAGCAAGAATCTTTTACTTCCTAAATGCATTTAAATTATTTTTTAAAAATCTATATTCTTTCAATATTCAAATTTAATTTTATTGTTTGTGTAAGATTCTCGTATAGGTAAAACAATATTTTAGACACATCATTGGGATAATAATCATTATAGATAAGTTTAAAGTTGACCTATCTTATATTTTTTTGTTATGGGATACTCATGTTTATGTTTGTATGTGTGTGTGTATACTTTTCCCTTTATATTTTTGCATAGCATTTTAAAAGTTGAGCAAGAGAAAAAACTCATGGTGCATATCACTAAGGGCAAAGAAGATGAAAATTAAGTATATTAGAAATAAAATTTGGAGAAGTATTTAGGTTCTACTGTCATTTCCATCATTGTACAATCATAAATATAGATAGGTTTATGAAGTTCTGATTTTTATGGGTTTTTTTATATAATGCATGGGATTTAAAATTAATTAGACTTTGTGTAATGGTTTCTAAAGCTAATTCTAAAGATTTTTGAAAAACATTTATAGAATTAAACTTGAGAAGACACCAATGTGAATGTTATTACCATTGTATTCTTCAATATGAGTATCTTGTTGTCACCTTACTTCTCAGGAGAATCCAATTAAAATTCCCCCCTTTCTTACCTTACTTTCAGACTCTTAACTTTTTCCTTTTCCTTGTAAAATTCAGATGTTAATTGTAAGCACTATTGATATTTTTCTTAGATATATTTTCCTTTCCTGTATCTAATCATAACTGAATTTTTCTTCAATTTGTATTATGTATATTATTTTGTTTGCTTGAATGCAACCCTAAATATATAAATACATTTTTTTCTAGTATAAGGTATTGCAATTATTATTTAGATTTATTAGCATGCTCCTAAAATGTTGTTAGAGTGCTTATGGCTTTTTCCTCTTAATAGGGACCTATAAAACATGTGAACAGAGTTTAAGAAAATAAAATCTTATATCTAAAATTCAGCTCTCAAAATCTGAAGGTATTCTTTGGATAATATCTCTCCCCTCCTTTTAAAATAAATTAAACTTGCAGATATCTATCCTATTCTTTCAGCAACTTTTTTAGTACCAATTTTAAGTTTCACAAATGTTTGTTAATTCTTGGAATTTATAAGAGGCAGGCATTTCTTTTTTAGAATTCTAAAGCAATTCTACCTTAGTGAAAGTTTAATTTTTTACTACTTTTTGATAAACCTTGCTTAATAGTAGGTCAAGCTTTTCTGGCATAGTTTCTAATATAGTCTCTCTCTCACCTCCCATCTGACCATGTACTATTCATATAATTTACTGTCTAGTTCATAGAAACATGGAGGTTCCCTGCACCTTATATTAGTTCCTTATAGAAGTCTTTTATGATATCCCCAACCTCATCCCCAATCTAAATTAAGCCCTTCCTCTCGTCTTCTCTGTTAGCATCCTGTTCTTCTCCATAATAGGTTTTAGGTAAATAGTTTTAAATGCCATGTCTCATTATCGAATTAAGAACTGAAATGTATTTTCATATACATCTATATTTTTTGTAATAGGATTCTTTAAATTTTGCTTTTGGTGATTATAGATTTGTGGATATTCTTACATTCAGTGTTTATAATAACAAGAATTGTAGGTGCTTATAGTTGCTTAATGGTTGGATACTCATTGTTTATTTACTCATTTGGTCAACTAATATTTATTGAGTACTGTCTTCCACATTGGTTATGTACATTGAGAGAAGAAGAATTTATTTCTATTCTTCTAAAGTTCAGTTTACTATGTTTATGCTTTACCATTGTATGTTGTATTTATCATTAACAAAAAATAATCTGTTCTGTCATGAATTTATTTTATAGATGCTCCTGAAGTTTCAGTAACTGGCTACGATGGAAATTGGTTTGTAGGAAGAAAAGGTGTTAATCTCAAGTGTAATGCTGATGCAAATCCACCACCCTTCAAATCTGTGTGGAGCAGGTAATGATGTTAGATACTTGTAAATTTATTTATTTAAAAGTGAAAAGAATTTTTAAGTGCTTAAAGTTGTTTTTTATCAGTGTAATAACATGATTATATTAATAGATGAAAATTAAATTAAGGATTTCTAAGTGTTCTATTGCACCTCTCCCCACCTTCCTACTAACCACAATTCTGTTCTTCAGAGGCTACTTTAGCAGTTCCTTCTGATAGTTACCATTATAGGTTTTAAACTGCTCCTTCATTTAGTCATTTTTAATGCTACCTACTCACTTCTTATTATGATAGATGAAAATTTGATTTTAGATCTACCCCTTCACGCATGCATATACCCATATACATACATATTCCTACCTTTTGTAATCCCAATGAGATTGTTACTTTTTTAAAAATATATTTTTATTGATTTCAGAGAGAAAGGGAGAGGGAGAAAGAGATAGAAACATCAATGATGAGAGAGAATCATTGATTGGCTGCCTCCTGCATGCCCAATACTAGGGATCGAGCCCACAACCCAGGCATATGCCCTGACCAGAATCGAAACCAGGCCCTTTCAGTCCACAGGCTGATGCTCTAGCTTCTGAGCCAAACTGGCTAGGGTGAGATTAAGTTACTTTTAGTTAAATTGTGTAATTGTTGTTTGCCTCTCTGTGACAGGTAAATATTATTTACTGAGAGCTAAGTAGTGTATTGGAATTCTGGTGTGGTGTTTTTTTTTTGTGTAAGCCATTTTCCCTGAGGCTAGTAATTGGCTTGTTTTTACTTGTGTAGCTTACAATGTATATCCATAATTCTCTTTAATTATGAAGTTTTAACAATTACAATAAGGTTTTTATTCATATTTCTCAATATATAGGGGATCCTTCAATCTAGAGAGTTGTATTTTTCAACTGTGGATAATTCTTTTGTTGTTCACCGCCCCCCCTTTTTTTTCTGTTTGCTCTTACTGGGACTTCTACTTATTGTATACTAAATATCCTTTTTAATTTTTCAAATAAATTTTATTCTCTCTAGGAAGACTTGCTTCATTTCCCCTCCTCTTCTTATTCCCTACCCCCATTTAAAAAATTGGGGAATACTTTTATTTTCTAAAAGCATTTTCTTATTCCCTGTTCATTTTTTTTATAGCATACTTTTCTTAGTTTATGAGTATAGTATCTTCTTGTTTTTTCCTAGGGATACTAGAGTTCTTTCCTCTGCAGAGACTTTTTTCCTATTTATTGGTTCCTATTTCCTACTATGTCTTTGTTTTGTTTTCTGTCTTTCATTTTGTAGATATTACTTAATTTTCTCAGTTGTCTAATTATTTCATAGAGATGCATTAACTTAAAATGCTAATCAGAAACACTCTCCATAGAAGAGATTACTCATTAGTAGATTTCACTCAGAGTGATCAAGTAGAGAGGTGTTTATTTCTTTGGGGAAGCTTCTGATGTCACCCATGGGAAGGTGGAAGTCCTTTTTCAAGGCCATTCAGTTTATTTATTGAATTAACCTTCATTCTTTTACCTAAACATAAATGCCTGGTATCTGTATAGAGTTGGGTGGAGTCCATTGTTTCGTTTTTTCAACTTTCAATTAATGTTCTTATCTCTGGTATCTTGCCTTACTCTGGCTTTCTGTAGTACAGTGAGCCAAGCTCCAAATCTGTTTGGAGTTCTTTGTACCAAATTGGCTGCTTTCTTGTCCATATGCCTCCTGTAAGCTTCTTCAGCCCAAAGCAGAGCTTTTCAACCTGGTGCTGTTGATATTTTGGGCTAGATTAATCTTTTTTTGTGTGGGAGGCAGCCCTATGAGTTGTAGGATGTTTAGCAGCACACCTGACCTCTGATCTCTAGAGCCAGTATCACCTCATCTCCCCACCTCCTGCCTTCCTCCCACCCCAGTTGCCGCAACCAGATTGTTTCTTCCTCTGTTTCTGTCTTCTAAAAGTTTGTTGAAATACCTTATGTGATGAATTCTATCTACTGTTCTCTTTCTCCTCATAGGTTTTTAATAGCTTTAACTCTTGTTTTAAGTGGGGTTTTGTGAGAGCAAGGAAATAGTATATTTGGTTGATCTGTTGCCTTTAAGCAAATAATACAGTTTTAAAAGTAGAGAAGACCTTTTCATTTACATTTTCTTAAAAGTGGGAAACAGTCATTGGTCAAGATGTGTGATCAAGTATTTCTAAAAGTGAGACAATTCTGGATTCTTATCCTAGTGTCTATTTGGAGATGTCTGTTTTTGAAGAAGTCATAATAGTACTTCATAGGGTTTTTTTGTGAGGGTAAAGACAATGAATATAAATAATATAGCATAGGTGCAAGAGCATAGAAGGTGTTTAGAATGTTATTTGCTGCGAGTTCAATGTGATACTTAGATTTTTCTTAGTGTGGTTCATTTGAATAAATAATTTAAAGGATTATAAAACATTTCTATATTTCTCAGAATTAAAGGGATTTAAATTTGGGGCCCAAAGTAGAGATAGTTGGAAAGATAGATATAGTTTATATTTATTCTTTTCTTCTTAATAAAAGAGTTCACCTTTTAAGCTGATGTTTATAAAAATGTTCTTTCCAAAGTTCTCTTATGTTGGGAGTCTTTGTTTTTTCATCCATTAGATTGCCTTTATTCTCCATTACTAAATTAAAATACTGACAACTGTAAAAGATTCTACTGATTGTTCTTCTACCTACTACCCTATGGATCACAGAATAAAATCATCCCTCCTATTGTTCTCCACTGTTTATTTGCTCCATTCTACCTTTTCATTCTTTGTTTTTATTTTCTGTGTAATTAGTTGTTGGTCTCCTATGTATCTAGGTCAGTGGTTCTCAACTTTCTGGCCCTTTAAATACAGTGCCTCATGTTGTGACCCAATCATAAAATTATTTTCATTGCTACTTCATAACTTTAATGTTGCTACTGTTATGAATCGTAGTGTAAATATCTGATATGCAGGATGGTCTTAGGCGATCCCTGTGAAAGGGTCGTTCAACCGCCAAAGGGGTCGCACTTCATAGATTTAGGTCATTGAAAGCAAGCATCAGATATTTAGTTTTGCATCTCAGCAACACAGCAGAGGACAGTAGGGTAAATAGTGTAAGGCTGGAAGTGAATGAACTTTTTGAAGATCTGCCTAACTCAAACTATAGTAATTGTCTGGGTTTACTTGACTTTTTAACCTATTATCTAAAAAAAAAAAAGTAATTTATGGCCTTTACAATCAATTTCAAAAGAAAAACCTATTGGTGGGTTTGTTTTTTTATCCCAAGGTTGGAAAAATGATATGTAATAATATGCTTAGTTCCATTGTAATAAATGGCTTTAGTGTTCCTATAATGAAATTGTATCCCCATTGTGATTTATGGTAATACTAGACGCCCAGTACATGAAATTTGTGCATGGGGGGGCGTGGGGAGGGTCCCCTCAACCCAGTCTGCACACTCTCCAATCTGTCACCCCTTGGGGGATGTCTGACTGCTGGTTTAGACCAGGGATCAGGCCTAAACCGGCACTTGGACATCCATCTCTCAATGCCTAATTTGCATATTACTCTTTTATTAGATAAGAAGATAGATATTAGATAGGACTTGCCAAGTTAGTGAAGGCACCATTTAAAAATGTTCCCTTGGTTTTTACAGTCACAGATGTCCACTTGACAAATGAAATTATTTTATTAGAAGACCCTTCTTGGTGGTTTAAAAACTAACTATCTTTGTGTATTTTTTTTTAAATTTATCTTTATTGTTCAGATTATTACAGTTGTTCCTCTTTTTTCCCCCATAGCTCCCCTCCTTTCAGTTCCCACCCCACCTTCTGTCCTTGCCCCCCCACTGTCCTCATCCATAGGTGTACGATTATTGTCCATTCTCTTCACGCACCCCCAACACTCTTAACCCCCCAAAATTGTCAGTCCACTCCCTTTCTATGCCTCTGATTCTATTCACCAGTTTATTCTGTTTATCAGATTTTTTATTCACTTGATTCTTAGATTCACTCGTTGATATATATGTATTTGTTGTTCATAATTTTTACTTTCCTTTTTCTTCATCCTCTTCTCAAAAGGATACCTTTCAGCATTTCATATAATACTGGTTGGGTAGTGATGAACTCTTTTAGCTTTTTCTTGTCTGTGAAGCTCTTTATCCAACCTTCAATTCTGAATGATAGCTTTGCTGGATAAAGTAGTTTTGGCTGTAGGTTCTTGCTATTCATCACTTTGAATATTTCTTGCCACTCCCTTCTGGCCTGCAAAGTTTCTGTTGAGAAATCAGCTGACAGTCGTATGGGTGCCCCCTTGTAGGTAACTAACTGCTTTTCTCTTGCAACTTTTAAGATTCTCTCCTTATCTTTTGCTCTTGGCATTTTAATTATGATATGTCTTGGTGTGGTCCTCCTTTGGTTTCTTTTGTTTGGTGTTCTCTGCGCTT
>PVJC01051748.1:0-11362 GCA_004026665.1 Murina feae
GGTCCCCCCCAACTGCCCTCCCCTGCAGGCCTGGTCACCCCAACTGCCCTTCCCTGAAGGCCTGATTGCCCACAACTACCCTCCCCTGCTGGCCATCTTTCAGCATCCATCTTGTGACCACATTGGGGCAGCCATCTTTGACCACATGGGATGGCCATCTTGTGTGAAGGTATGATGATCAATTTGCATATTACCTTTTTATTATATTGGATCATTATCACATTGACATGTCATTCGACAATCATCACTATTGTTTCTGTATCAAACACTTATAATTACCATTTTAGTTGTCACATGATGCCATTTTCTCTTTTTTGTATAAGCCTTGTTAGATTTTGATATGCTTTCACTTATATATTTATAAATTTAATTTTAATTCCTGGCTCTCCCACATAAATATAATTTTCATAATAGAAAAGGTCTTATGTTTCTTGTTCAGTGTACGATATATTATAGGGTTTAAATAAATATGTATTAAATTAATTTTTATTAATTGATGAAATATAATTTATTGACTGGAAATATACAGGTCAGGGCAAAAGTAAGTTTACAGTTGTAAGTATGAGAAAGTTTATTCTTATTTTATTATTTATTAATTATTATATTGTTTATCTGTATTACAATTGTAAACCTCCTTTTCTGCACCCTGTATTTATCAATTATCTTATTTGACACTATTGTAGAAAATATTGTGGTCAATACATTCTAGTTTTCTTTATATTATGAAATATTTCATGGAAGTCATATATACTAGTATATGAAATTTTTAGTAAGCAAGTCTTTTAACATTTTATAATTTCTATGTCCTCATTTCTAAAATGAGTATAAAAATTTATACCAAATCATTAACTGTGCTTGTTGAGAGTTCAAATGAGGTAATATATGAGAAATACCTTGTAAACTCTAGTGTAATATATTCATACCTTGAAAGTATTCATGAGCATGTATTATTTATATGTAATATTAATGAGGTAAAATTGAACTACAGGGCAATTTGGAAGGATCACCCAGGAGTATATGCTTTAGGAAACCTTACTGCTATCTAAGAGAGTTGTAAGTGGAGCAGGGATCCATATAAGAACGTAACTTATAGTCTTTTTATTTATTTTAATTTTTGTGTTGATTTTTAGAGGGAGAGGAAGGGAGAGGGATAGAGGAAAACATCAATGAAAGAAACATAACCATTCAGCTGCTTCCTGCATACCCCCTACTGGGGACTGAGCCCACAACCCAGTCACATGCCCTGGCTGGGAATCGAACTGGGGATCTCTTGTTTCCTGGGTTGTCACTCAACCACTGAGAAACACCAGACACACTACCTTATAGTCTTTTTGTTTACTTAATTTTTTTAATTTATTGTTTTCAGAGAGAAGGAGAGACAGATAGAAACATCAATGATAAGAGAGAATCACCAATCAACTGTCTCCTGCATGCCCCCTACTGGTGATCGAGCCCGCAACCCAGGCATATGCCCTTGGCCAGAATTGAACCTGGGACCCTTTAGTCTGTAGGCAGATGCTGTATCCACTGAGCCAAACCAGCTAGGGCTACCTTATAGTCTTTTAAAAGAAGGAATAGTGCATGAATATATGCTACTGAGTGAACAAAAGGTCCCAGTGTTCATAAAATGTGTATTTTGGGGCCTTTAGGAATGCTTGGATAAGATTGGCATGACATAAATATAGGGAAATATGATTATTTAAATTTGTGGTCAAAGCATGTGCTGATAAATTACTTGGCACTCAGAAATACTAAGATTTTGAAGGTAGGAACTAAAAATAATAGATGCATGTGAGAAATTAAGAGGAAGGATTGACAGTTCTGGTTATGGAATCATTTATATATTAATCATAAATGAACAAGAAGAATGAGTTTCCCATCCTTGTCAGAGAGAATTAGTATGTTGAAGGGAAAATGAGAAGGTAAGTAGGTTACTGAAGGACATTCATGCAAATGTTCAGTGGGCAGTTTATATCTGGGAACTTGAGCTCTGATGATAGGATAGGTCAAGCATACAGATCTAGAGAAAGTAATTAAAGATATGAGACAGAATTCACTACAGTAATTAGTTTACAACAGTGATTCCATGGTCAGGAACTGAGCCTTTAATAAATGTTCATAGAAGATGAAACTGAATAATGTAACATCTTGAGAACCAAAAGAGTGAAAGTACTCCATGGTAGCCTTGAGGGACCAATCAACAGTGTCAAATGCTGCAGAAAATTTGAGACTTAGTACCAAAACAGCTCACTGAATTTTGTACTTATGCTATAAATTGCCTTCAACAAAGCAGCTTTGGTGAATTGTGTGGATAGGAAAATAATAGTTTCATGAAATTAAGAAATGGAAGAGTTGTGATTTAATAAAGACAAATAACAGTCAATTCCTATGAAAATGTTTATTCATAACTTACCTATTCATTCAGCAAGTATTTGATTCCTCACTATGAACCATGTACATTACTACATGCTGGGGACATATGGTGCCTACACTTAGATGGAAGACACATATTTTAATTAAATGTTAATACATATAAACTAAATTCTAAAATTCTGGTAACAATATGGTGAGAAAGATATGGTTCCATGAGGTTATTGGATATGGATATTCCAATTAGACTAAGAATGATACTGTGAAGAGATGATAATAAACTTCTGGGAAATGTAAAGCATTGCTGGAAGCTAGAAGAAACAGTAATGTCAATTTTATTTAATTTTGAATAAATATTGGAGAAACATGCATATTCAAATCAGAGAAAAGGGGCTACTATAATATTGTGTAAGTGTCTGTGTGTGGGAGGGACCAATTTGACTGCTCTTAGAAAGGGCCTCAAAGAACATCTATACTCCAATAAAATTTTCAAAATTCCAGAGTCAGAAACTCAATTGGATCAATTTATCAAAGGAAACTCAACTCTTAGGGATTGCAGACATGAACTCGCAAGAGTGATTTTTAAAAGTAAAGACTACCAATGTATTTGTTAACACTAAATAATACAACTGCCAAGTGAAATAGAAGACCTTTATTGAATAACTGGCAACTGCTGGTCCAGTTGGGAAACCAAGTCAATATTAGAGAGTTGCCAGATAAGAGATCAATGCAATAATTTCAGGAAAGTGTCCAAGTTAGAATTACCATCCATGGAAATAAACCTTTAGAGGAAATGGAAGAATAAGAGGGAAAACTTAGGTAGAGAAGTTTAAGAGCACTATCAAAAGATTGGTTGTACTACAACTTGATTTACTGAAATCCATTTCTAGTGCTGAATGGAACTGAATATGAAATTAAGAAAATAGGTCATTGAGAAAGATTTTCCCAGGGCAATAACTGATTACCACTTTAGTAAATTCCAGAGTGTTTGTGACAAATGTAAATTCCTATAGTGCTATTCAATTTGAAGTATTCATACATATAGACATTAATTCTGTTATGCATATAGACCCCCATATATTTATTCCCACAGAACAGCCACAGAAGAAAAGTCCTGAATCTTTTATATGAATACCTTTAGATTGTTTTTTGCCACAATTTTTGAAACTATTCAATAGCTTCAGATCTAGCTGGGATATAACCAAGTATGCTTAAAATTATAAGAAATTCTTATACCTATTTTTCTATTTTGATTTAGGATATCTCACCATCCCCCCCCCCATTGTGACTCTGTTTTTATTATAGGTATACCAGAAGTCGTGTTCTACTCATTAATTGCTTTCTCCCTTCTGTTAGATTTCACAAACATGTGCCCAACAGATATCACAGTCACACAGATGGTAAGCTTCTTAAGATAGACCCTTTTATCAGAGTCATCTGTGATGCCTGTTATAAATGTTGGTTCCTTGTCCAACACCAAAGAGTGAATCCTACATCTTTAAAAAAACTCCAGACAATTCTTATGCACAATAAAATTTAAGAATCAATAATCTGAATTGCCCAGTTATGGGAAATTTTTAACCTAAGTTTTGAATCCAGACTATTGACCAAATCTCTGTAAATGATAAACAACTCTATCTTCACAGATACCTGCTTTCTTCACATTGCCTCCCTCCAATATCCAGAATAAGAAACATAAATTAAATAAACGTTTTCCATGTATTTTCTTATATAAAAAATAATATTTAAATAATTTGTGCAGAGCAGAGACTTTTCAAATCCTATATAATAAAGAGGTAATATGCAAATTAACTCTCACACCATCAAGATGGCTATGCCCACAACAGAGGTGGGGTTCCTGTAACACAAGATGGCTGCACCCACAGCAAAGGCAGGGTTTGAGCCTTAACAAGCGATCAGAAGGGACCTGAGGCTGCACCCTCAACTCAGCGGGGCTTGACAGGGGACCTTAGGCCATGCCCCCTGCCGCAGCATCAGGCTGGGGAACCTCAGGCAGTGCCCCCACTGGATAGGGCTTGATGGAGGACCTCAGGCTACATCCCCCACCAGGCAGGGCTTGATGAGGGACCTCAGGCCATGCCCACCACCTGGCAGGGCTTGATGGGGGCCCTGAGGATGCACCTCCCACCCATTGGGGTTAATGGGGGTGGGGCCATGCAGGTCTGGATCTTGCCCAATGGGAGTGGGCCAGCCGGATCTGGGTCTCATGCAATTTCAAGGTGCACGTGGGTTTTCAAGGACTTGACTCTGGCTCCTGCGGCATGCCCCAGACACTGACAGTAGGAAGATTTTCATATACATTTTACTAATTTTCTTTCATCTCTGACATTTCTATTATAGAGAAAGGGCAAATTTCAATATTAAAATATTTTCTCTAATTCCCTTTTAATGTGCAATAATTTCATACACTGGGCCATTAGTGAAATATAATATTACTCTAGAATTTCTGAATTGACGTAAAGTTAGGAAAACAATTGATTATAGAGTTAAGTAAATCTAATGATTTTGAATATGCATTCAGAATAAGTTCTATTCCTGAGCTTAATATTCAAGTTCTTTTACAATCTAATATCAGTCTATATAGTTTTTGTATTTCAATCTAATTTTCTGCAATACTTGGTGTTTTCCAAGAGAAGTGTTGGTGACAGTGACCTGGACCTGAGTTTTTATAAAATCTTTTCTATTACTGTTTGCATAGAAAATATCCTACCCCCAGATTTCTCCAATAAAGCTTTGGAATGTAGAAGGAACATGCCTCAATTTTGAGAGGATAGGTTAATTCACCAGGCCATAAGTTGTGTGAATCTTTAGCATTCAATTTAGGTCAGGGCGGAAATAGATCTTTATCTTTGTCTAAGAATGTATCTACATCATTTTGCAGGGTGGGTCACAAGGTACTTTACAGGCAGAGATTCATTTACTAGCTCTTTAAAAAGTATTTTTTTCTCCAATAATTTAATCTTTGTTCTTAGAGGTAACTGTAATCTCTCATTCCAAAAGGCTTAAAATTACATGTTTTTGGAGAACTGTCTTTTCATGCCCTCTATCCATTTTTTTACTGGATTAGTTTTTTGGTTTATTATTGAGTTCCTTAAATATTTTGGAAATTAATCCCTTATCAAATACTAGAGGCCCAGTGCATGAAATTTGTGCACTGGTAGGTCCCTAGAGGCTGCCAGCTGCTGACCAGGTATTCCCTCAATTTCTCCGGCTGCTCGCTGCGGCTGCTGTGAGGGCCTCCCTCCTTTCCCCCAATTGGCCCCTCCCCCTGGTCAAACTCCCAGACAACTCCCAGTTGAGGGGAAAATTTGCATACTACTTTTATTATGTAGGATATCACAATGTGAATATATATTCTTCCATTCAGTAGGTTGTTTTTGTTTTGTTCATGGTTCATTCACTGTACAGAATCTTTTAAGTTTGATGAAGTCCCATTTGTTTATTTTTGCTTTTATCTCACTTGCTGGAGAGTAATACCCAAAAACATTACTCAGATTGATGTCAAATATTTTATTACCTATATTTTCCTTTGGGAATTTATCGTTTCAGGACTTAAATTTAAGTCTTTAACCCATTTCACTTTTATGTGGAATCTAAAACAAAACAAAAGCTGACTCATAGAAACAGAGACCAAAGAACCCTGGATTGCATGTCTCAGTTGGTTGGGCATCATCCTGTACATGGAAGGGTTGCTCGTTTGATTCCAGGTTGGGAAATATGCCCGGGTTGCAGGGCTTGTTTCAAGTGGCATAGGTGCAAGAGGCAGTCGATTGATGTTTTGCTCTCTCTTACTCTCCATTCTTCTCTCTCTAAAGATCAATTTTTTAAAATCTTAAAAAACAAACAATATAGGTCTGTAAAATATGCCGTTGGTATTTTAATGGGAAGTGCATTGAATTTATAGATTGCTTTGGGTAATATGGACATTTTAATGGTATTGATTCTACCAATCCATGAACATGGTATGTTCTTCCATCTGTTTGTCTTCCTCTATCTCTTTTTTCAACGTCCTGTAGTTTTCTGAGTAGATGTCTTTTACCTCTTTAGTTAAGTTTATTCCTAGGTATCTTTGTTTTTTTTGGTGTGATGGTAAATGGGATTGCTTTTTTAGTCTCTCTTTCTGTGCGTTCACTATTGGTGTACAAAAATGCCATAGATTTCTTGGTGTTAATTTTGTATGCATTTATTGAGTCTAATAATTTTTTGATGGAGTCTTTAGGGTTTTTTATGTACAATATCATGTCATCTGCAAATAAGGATAGTTATACTTCTTCTTTTCCAATTTGGATGCCTTTTATTTCTTCTTCTTGTCTAATCACTATGGCTAATACTTCTAGTACTATGTCGAACAGGAGTGGTAAGAGTGGGCAACCCTGTCTTGTTCCTGTGCTAAGGGGAAATGGTTTTAGTTTTTGCCCATTGAGTATGATGTTGGCTGTGGGTCTGTCATAAATGGCTTTTATTATGATGAGGTATGATCCTTCTATTCCTACCTTGCTGAGAGTTTTTATAAAAAATGGGTGCTGGGTTTTGTGAAATGCTTTTTCTACATCAATTGATATGATTAAGTGGTTTTTATCTCTTAATTTGTTTATGTGATGTATCACGTTTATTGATTTGCGGATATTGTACCATCCTTGCATCCGCATCCCTGGGATAAATTCTACTTGGTCGTTCTGTATGATCTTTCTGATGTACTGTTGGATCTGATTTGCTAGGATTTTGTTGAGGATTTTGGCATTTATGTTCATGAGGGATATTGACGTGTAATTATCTTTAATTGTGTTGTCTTTGGTTTTGGTATTAGGGTAATGTTGGCTTCATGGAATGAGTTTGGAAGTGTTCCTTCCTCTTGAATTTTTTGGAATAGTCTGAGGAGGATAGGTTTTAGATCTTCCTTGAATGTTTGGTAAAACTGCCCTGTGAAACCATCTGCCCTGGGCTTTTGTTTGCTGGGAGCTTTTTTATTACTGCTTCAGTTTCTTCCATAGTGATTGGCCTATTGAGATTTTTAGATTCTTTCTGATTGAGTTTTGGAATGTTGTATTTTTCTAGGAATATGTCCATTTCCTCCAGGTTGTCCAGTTTGTTGGAATAGAGTTGTTCATAGTATTGTTTAACAATCCTCTGTGTTTCTGTGGGGTCTGTTGTTATTTCTCCTCTTTCATTTCTGATTTTGTTTATTAGGGTCCTCTCTCTTTGCTTCTTGGTGAGCCTGGCTACAGGTTCATCAATCTTGTTTATCCTTTCAAAGAACCAGTTCTTGGTTTTATTGATCTTTTGTATTTCATTTTGGTCTCTATGTCATTTATCTCCACTCTGATCTTTATTATTTCCTTCCTTCTGCTTACACTGGACTTTTCTTTTTTCTCTCTTTCTAAATCTTTGAGTTATAGGGTTAGGTAATTTATTATCATTATTTCTTGTTTTCTGCAGTAGGTTTGTAGAGCTATGAACTTCCCTCTCAAGACTGCTTTCACTGTGTCCCATAGATTTTGGATTGTTGTGTTTTCATTGTCATTTGTTGTCACGATGTTTTTTATTTCTTCTTTGATCTCTGTGATAACCCAGTCATTGTTTAATAGCATGCTATTTAGTCTCCAGGTGTTTGATTTTTTTGGATTGTTTTATTGTAGTTGATTTCCAGTTGTATGCCATTGTGATCTGAGAAGATGCTTGATATGATTTCTATCTTCTTGAATTTGAAGAGACTTTACCTGTGCCCCAATATATGGTCTATCTTTGAGAATGACCCATGTGCACTTGAAAAGAATGTATATTCTGTGGCTTTGAGATGAACTGCTCTGAAGATGTCAATTAAGTCCATCTGATCTAGTGAGTCATTTAGGATTGATGTTTCTTTTCTGATTTTTTGTTTAGAGAATTTATCCAATGGTGATAGCAGGGTATTAAAGTCCCCCATTATGATTGTATTGCTGTCAATCTCTCCCTTGATATCTTCCAGAAGTTTTTTTTTTTATGTATTTGGGTGCTCCTATATTGGGAGCATATATGTTTACCAGAGTCATTTCTTCTTGTTGAATTGCTCCCTTTAGTATTATGAAGTGGCCTTCCTTATCTCTTTTTATGCCCTTCACTTTGAGATCTAATTTGTCAGATATAAGTATTGCTACCCCAGCTTTTATTTCATTTCCATTCGCCTGAAAAACCTTTTCCATCCCTTCACCATCAGTCTGTGTGCATCTTTTTTCCTGAGGTGTGTTTCCTGTAGACAGCAGATATATGGGTCATGTTTTCTTATCCACTCAGTTACCTTATGTCTTTTGAGTGGGGCATTTAATCCATTTACATTTAAAGTTATTTTTTGATAAATACTTGTTTGTTGTCATTTTTATTCTTTACACCTGTGTTCCTTTTTTTTCTTTTTACAGTAGACCCTTTAACATTTCTTGCATTGCTGATTTGGTAGTAACAAACTCCCTTAGTCCTTATTTGTCTGCGAAGCTCCTGATTTCACCCTCAACTTTGATTGATAGCCTTGCTGAGTACAGTATTCTTGGATTCAGACCCTTCCTTTGCATGACTTTGTATATTTCATTCCATTCCCATCTTGCCTGATGTGTTTCTGTTGAGAAATCAGTTGCTAGTCTGATGGGGGATCCTTTGTAGGTAACTTTCTGTCTCTCTCTGGCCACTTTTAAGATTCTTCTTTTGTCATTGGTGTTTGCCAGTTTAATTATAATGTGCCTTGGCATTGGTCTTTTGGGGTTCATTTTGTTTGGGTCTCTATAAGCTTCTTAGATTTGTGTGGTTTTTTTCTTCCCTATATCAGGGAAGTTTTCTGTCATTATTTCTTCAAACAAGTTTTGTATTCCTTGCTCAGTTTCCTTTCCTTCTGGCAGCCCTATTATGCATATGTTGTTTCATTTTGTATTGTCCCAAAGTTCTCTTAGGCTCACCTTCTGCTGTATAATTATTTTTTCTAGGTGCTGCTCTGCTTGGGTATTTTTTTCTACCTTGTCTTCTAGCTCACTGATGTGGTTCTCTGCTTCTTCTATTCTATTATTGATGCTTTCTATTGAGTTCTTTATAGCACTGATTACAGACCTAGAACAAACTCTCCAAAAATTCATCTGGAATAAAAAAAGACCCCAAATAGCTACAGCGATCCTGAGAAAGAAGAACAAAGTAGGAGGGATCTCAATACCAGATATCCAGCTGTATTATTAAGCCACTGTTCTCAAAACTGCCTGGTGCTGGCACTAGAATAGACATATAGATCAATGCAATAGAATAGAGAACCCAGAAATTGACCCAAACCAATATACTCAATTAATATTTGATAAAGGAGGCAAGAACATACAATGGAATCAAGACAGTCTCTTCAATAAATGGTGCTGGGAAAATTGGACAGATATATGCAGAAAAATAAAACTAGACCACCAACTTACACCATACACAAAAATAAACTCGAAATGGATAAAGGACTTAAATGTAAGACAGGAAACCATAAAAATACTAGAGGAATACAAAGGCAACAAAATCTCAGACATATGCCGAAGCGGTTTCTTCACCGATACAGCTCCTAGGGCATTGGAAACTGAAGAGAAAATAAACAAATGGGACTATATAAAAACAAAAAGCTTCTGCACAGCAAAAGAAACCATCAGAAAAACAACAGGAAAGCCCACTGCATGGGAGAACATATTTGCCAATGTTATCACTGATAAAGGTTTAATCTCCAACATTTATAGGGAACTCATACAAGTTAACAAAAAGAAGATGAACAATCCAATCAAAAAATGGGCAAAGGACCTAAATAGACACTTTTCAAAACAGGACATTCAGAAAGCCAAGAGACATATGAAAACATGCTCAAAGTCACTAATCATCCGAGAGATGCAAATCAAAACAACAATGAGGTACCATCTCACACATGTAAGAATGGCTATCATCAACAAATCAACAAACGACAAGTGCTGGAGAGGATGCGGAGAAAAAGGAACACTCGTGCACTGCTGGTGAGAATGCAGACTGGGACAGCCACTGTGAACAGTATGGAATTTCCTCAAAAAACTAAAAATGGATCTCCCTTTTGACCCAGTGATCCCACTTCTGGGAATATATCCCAAGAAACCAGAAACACCAATCAGAAAAGATATATTCACCTCTATGTTCATAGCAGCGCAATTCACCATAGCTAAGATTTGGAATCAGCCTAAGTGCCCCTCAGCAGATGAATGGGTTAGAAAACTGTGGCACATCTACACAATGGCATACTATGCTGCTGTAAAAATGAAGGAGTTCTTAGCATTTGCAGCAGCATGGATGGAACTGGAGAACATAATGCTAAGTGAAATAAGCCAGTCAATGAAAGAAAAATACCACATGTCCTCACTCATCTAGGGATAATAATAACCATTATAAACTGGTGAACAAAAATAGAATCAGAGGCAGAGCAGCGTCAAACAGACTGTCAAATGACAGCAACAAGGACAGGGAGGGTTGAGGGTGCATAATAGATCAACTAAAAGACTTTTATGCATGCATTTTAGCATAACCAATGGACACAAAACACTAGGGGGTAGGGGAGGCTGGGGGAAGAGCAGGGGAAAAAAGAGATATATGTACCAATCTTTGTAATCCTTTATGTAATAAAAAAGTGAAAAAAAGCCAATAAAATAATTTTTACAGGTGAAAAAAAACAAAATAAACAGCTGAAGAGATGGTTGCCAGAGGGAGGGGGATGGGAAACAGGCTAAAAAGGTAGAAAGAAATTTAGTCAGTAATTGTGTGGTAAGTTTGCATGGTGAGAAATGAATACTAGAGTTAGTGGGATGATCACATTGTACAATATCTAAACTAATAAAAGCGAAATATTAAAATTAACCGTTTCTCCGAGACAGGGTAAGCCACGCCCACCAGCCAATCAGAGCGGCTGTATGCAAATTAGCCCAGCCAACATGGCGGCCGCCACTCACGGACCTGAGTAAACAGCCCTTTCCATTGC
>PVJC01051749.1:0-11362 GCA_004026665.1 Murina feae
GAGGGCAGGCAGAGGCAAGTGGGGGGAGAAGGAAGTGGTGTACTCCCCACAGTGAAACCCCAACTGAGCTGGGAGGGGAAAGGTGATGTCTGGGGGTGGGGAGCAGAAAGGTGGGTGACTGAGAGCTGGGGGGTGGGGAAGCAGAAGGGGGTGTCCAGGATTTGCACAGGGCCCCACCCAGGGACCTAAACCCAACCTTCCCAATGAGGGGAGGAGGAGACAGGGCAAATGCAGCAGCCAGCTTGGGAACCCTAAAGGGGGGATGCAATCACCTGGTCTCCCCCATTGTCTGAATCACAGGCTAGGGCGGGGCCCTTAGGGCTCAGAAGGGGCCTGGTAGGCAGGGCAGTTGGCTGGGATGCCCATCTCTGCACAGGACCCCACCTCTAGGCCTGTTCTTCCTCAGAGCATGCTCCTCCTAGGCCCAGGGCTCCCACACCCCTCCTGGTGCCCCACTCACCGCCCCCCCACAGCTGTTTCGGCTCAAGAAGGAGATCCAGAAAACGCTTCTCTCACACCTTCGCCTTGCCTCTCCTGGCAGCTGGGCGGCTCTGCAGGACCACACGGCCCTCGCTGCCCAGAAGAGTGACCCAGAGGCCTTCTTTCCAGCTATTGCCATTCAATGTGGCACCAGGGACAGTTTGCCTTGAAAGGGACCTTAGAGATTAAGGAGCCCGTGCCCTGATGTGACGGAGACCGTGTCAGTCTGGTTCATTACTGGCTCTTGCACGGGCGCTTGGCAGTGAGCAGCCCAGCCCATGGGCCACTGAGTTCTCGGGCAGGAAGGAGCTCATTACTGCACAGGGAGGGGCTGCCACCGCAGGGTGCCGTGTGGTGTGCCCACTCGTGGTCTGCACCGGGTCTGGCCACTGGTGGACTAACCTCCCAGGAGCAGGTTGTAGTGAACCAAGGAGACTGAGGCTGGGGTGTGCCGAGCGGGTTTCTCTCTGGGTGATCAGATCCCCAGCGATTCTTAATTTCTTTTGTTCTTTTCTGTATAATTCAAGTGTACCACCACAATGAGATGTACCCCCCGCTTTGGGATCGCACACACATAGACAGAAACAAATATGGAAAGAGATTAGGATGCAGCGCAGAAAAATGGCCAGGAGCTGAGGGTCCCAGCCCTGACCTGAGCTCCCCATGTGGCCACAAACACCTAAGAGCCCCAGAGGCTCAGGAGCCCATGGGTACACGTGCTGGCGCCGCATGGGCGCTTGTGCCAGGCTGAGTCTCATTGCCTACAGTAAGAAGCTGGCCAGAGGCAAGAGGCCCCAGGCAGGCCCCTGCCCCAGGCACCCCACAGGGGACAAGAAAGATGAGGCTCAGAGACAGTTTATGGGAAGAAAGGCTGATTGGATTATTCACATGAGTCAGCAGACATGGCACTGGGCTGCCCAGAAGCCCCTGCCTTCTGGGTGGAGTTAACTGGAGGGAGGGCACCTGGTGGAGGGGGATGCCAAGCCTCCCGTTCTTGAGGGGGCAGATGGCCCTAGGCCTGCCATGGAGAGACAGGCAGTGTTGGGCGGGGCTCCAGATATCCTGTAGGGGGCAGCAGGTTGTGCTAGGTGTTCTTTGCCATCCCTGCCAACCAAGAGGCTCCCAAAATCTGCCTTAGGAAGGGGTGATAGGAATTGTGAACCCTCCCATAACCAAACAGGGGCAGGAAGACCTCGCAACGGGCGAAAGACCTGCAGTGGGTAGGGACAGGGCCTGCGCCGAGCATCTCGCTTTCTAGAACCCCTGGCCCCGCGCCAGTGATGCCCTCCCTCCCACGCCTCTACCTGGTGGACCCACATCCTACAACCATGTGCACGGGCGCGCCGGGGGGCGCCCAGGCCCATCTCACTGAGGCACCCTTTCTTGGCCACAAGAGCCTTCAGAAACTGAGGCTCCAAGGCGCACCCTGCGCCTCTGGGGAGGAGACCCCGATCCTGGTGCAGTCTCGGAGGAGAGTTCCAGGGGAGTCCAGGCTGGGGTTTGGAAAGAAGAGTGAGAACAAAGCCCCCCACCCCTACCTTGGGGCGGAGGGCCAGGCAGCGCCCAGCCCGGTTCCCTCCCCTCCCCCCATTGCAGAGGCAGCCTACCCCAACCTCCCCTCCCACCATGCTGGCCACCGAATTTTCAGTGGAACTGGAATTTTCAGTGGAACTGGGACCTCGACTGGGAAAGAGGGCCAGCCACGCCCAGGGCCACACCCCACGGCAGCCTATGGGGGGGCGGTCATCAGGCCCCATCGCGCTCCCTGCCTCATACACGCACACACCCATAGGGACGTGCCAACTTCAGCCCCCACCTGCCTGCACAGACCTTGTCTGACTCCCCCCACCCACCCAGAGTGTCCCTCCTCAGGTCCGCATTTTGGGCGCAACCCAGGTACCCCTCACCTGTCGGGCTCTGGCCCTGGCCCTCTTCCCTCGCCCCACTCCTGTCCGCACGGCCGAACCGGGGGAGGGGGGCACCTGGGTGGGGCTCCGGCCCCCCCACCCGTGACCGCGGGCCCAGCGGAGCGGCGCTCACGCTCTCGCCCCCAGGGCAGGGCTGGGACCGGGGACCGAGGACCGGGGACGTTGCAGCCGCAGCCGGGTCCCAAGGGCAGGCCTGCCCGCCTTACCTGCTCTACGGCCGCCACTCAGGCTGCCCGCCCAGCCTCCGCGCACGCCGGCCTCGGACCTGCCGCCGGAGTGCGTCTGCGAAGCCTGGAGATGCTGCGTCGGAGGCGGCAGGGCGGGGGCGGGGCGGGGCGGGCGCGCGCGGGAGGAAGGGGAGGGGAGCGCGGAGCGGGAGGGAGGGGGAGTGAGATCACCTCCCCCGCTGCCCGCTCCGCCCCCGGCGCCCTCGCCCCTCATCCCGGAGGAGCCTGGCTGCGGAGCCTCGCGCGGCTGGGAACCCCTGCTGGCCCCATCAGGGGCACCGTTGCCCACAGCCCCGGAGTGCCATGGACCCCGCACCGCAGTGGAGGCTCGGGACGGGAATCACGGGGCGAGGGTGTTCCCAGGATTCGGGGCTGGGCCTTGGCGAGAGGAGTCGAGTAGGGAAACAGACACCCATCTCCCCTCCCCCAGCCCTGTCTGCCCTCCAGGGTGCTGGCGACCTATGGACACTCACAGGCAACGCCGTCCCAGCCGTGTCCCCGTCTTGAGGTGTTTGGACGCCTCCCCACCCAGGGCAGGATTCCCGAGTCTCTGGGCTCTCCCCACGAGTCCCCCCCTTATCCTAGGCGCCCAGCCCGGGAGGGGTGCGCGGGCATCGATCTCCGGCAGCCAGGAGCGCGCAGATGGGCACGGGCTCCTGGGCAGTCCAGAGCCTTGGGGGCCAGGAGGTGGCTGAGAGGGCGCCCCTCTAACTGCCACTCCCAGTTCCCAGATATTCCCCTGACTCCCTGCCAGCTTTCCCGAGCTCCATGGCTTATTTCTTTGTCGTGGGGATTAGCCCCATCCCGACCTTTCCGGTGGCCCCACTCTCAGAAGCCCTGCCCCGGACGCCTGGGGAAGGAGCTCCTCCCCAGCGCCCCCCTAGGCTCGTGGCGGTCACGCTGAGGGCGCAGGAATTCCAGAGTGAGCCTAGCCGGCCCCAGGGCAAGGAAGGCCTGGGGCCCAGATGGCAGATTGCAGCCCTGGTGGCCACGGTATTTTTATGGGCATGCCTGGTGCCCAGTGAAGCATTCCCGGGGCTTTCAGCACAGCCTCCTGAGACCCTCCAAGCCGTGCAGGAGGCCTAGCTGGGAGCGGCTGTGGCCTGTTGTCTCCACCCCATCCACCTTCTTGCCAGCTCCTGGAGGGGACACTTGGAATGGCCGCACCTTCCGTCAGGGAGGGTCTGGATGCCATGTTCCTGGCTGTCTTCACAAAGAGTATGCACAAGGCTAGACACCTGAGCCCGGCCAGCATGGCTCAGTGCTTGAGCGTCAACCTATGAACCTGGAGGTCACAGTTCCATTCCCAGTCAGGGCACATGCCCGCGTTGTGGGCTTCAGCCCCAGTGTGGGGTGTGCAATAAGCAGCCGATCAATGGATCAATGATTCTCTCTCACCATTGATGTCTCTATCTATCCCTCTCCCTTTCTGAGATCAATAAAAATATATTTTTTGATATATACATGAAGGTGGAGGGTCTTTCAGCTCAGACCTACCCCCAGGGCTGCCAGTGGCCGGGCTTTTGGTGCCAGGAGACCAAGAGTGGGAGTGCTGGCAGAGGCTCTTGTGCCACTGGTCCAGCCCCTTCAGGAGCCATGAGAAGGCTGAGCTGGGGCACAAGGCCAGTGGGCCCGGAGCTGGCTGCGAAGGGCAGGCCTGCGCAACTGAGATGGGGGTATTTTCCATGATGCACTGAGCTGCGCTCTGCTTCCTGCCTGCTCTGATCTGACCACTGATAGGCCTGGCCCATCTTCTCTCCAGCCACCTCTGCTTCCACTTACCTCTCCCCCTCCCCCAGTTTCCAATGCCTCTTCCCCCAGCACCAACTTCCGCAAATCCTTCATAGAAATAGGGTTTGATGCTGATCGCTGCGACAATGGTAAGAGTACAGTCAGAGGAGGATAGGAGCATTTAGGGCGCTCTGCGTAAGTGCACAAAGCGCTCAGCCAGTATACTAGTCCTCATTGCAATTATTACACCAAGTCGCACTTATGGAGCCTGCCATCATTCCAAGCACATTTCGTGTATTAGCACGTGTATTTTGCACATCGACCCAGGGAGGTCCGCCATTGTCCATATGACAGATGAGGAACCTGAAGTCCAAAGAGGCTAAGGAGTGTGTCCCGGGAGCACAGCCAGGAAGTCTTTCTTTTCCCTTGCTCATTGTATCTGAACATGAGCCTGTGATGAAGATTCTGTTACTGTCCTCACCCTCCAAATGAGGAGCCCCAGGTCACACGGTCACTCAGCCTGGTGGTGCTGTGCCCGGCATTCCCTGCACCTTTGCTCACTGACTCCTCAGCCCATCGCTATGAAGTAAGCACCACGATTGCCCCCATTTCACAGATGAGGAAACGGAGGTTCAGACAGGCCAAGTGACTTACCCAAGATTGCCCAGAAGGTAACTGGCAGAGCTGGGGTTTGAACTTGTTTCTGGGTGACCGCAAAGCCCATTTCCCCACTGCTGCTTGTCGAGATGGAGGGGTGAATGGGAGCAAGAGCAGGAGGAACCCAAGAGGAATTGGGGCAGAGCAAGTCCCAAGAGAAGCAGGAGGGACTGGCTTTGAACAAGAGGTGAGCCATAGCTCCACGGCCACGTGTTCCCTGTGAAGGTTGGGGGAGTCCTAGACAGACAGAGGGCTGGGTCTTGCCCATTCACACCCCCTTCAATGTGCAGCCTCCTCCAGAACTCGAACCCTGAACAGGAACCCTGAACCACGCGGGACATGTAAGGGGCTCCCACACTGGGTCTTGCCCATTCACACCCCCTTCAATGGCAAGTGCTCCTCACAGCTCCCTGTGTCCCAGCCCTCTTGGGCAGTCAGCTGGTTGAGGGCTGTCCCCCAGAGTCTGGCCAGACTTCCCCCACACAGCCATGTGATGAGAGCTGTGAGTCACAGAAGCCGTTACAGCAGGAAGAACGTCCCAGTGGGCTACTAGGGTGGGCTCATGAGCCTGGCATTTCTTTCTCTACTTGTCCCCTTTCCATCTATGTCTGTGTCTTAGCTGTATCTCTTGAAACAGCATGTAGTTTAGCTTCAGTTTAGTTTGATAAACTGTCTACAAGTCCTTTTTTTACATTTACTTTTTAGGGGCACCAAAAAAATGAACTTTTATTTTTTTAAGTCCTTATCTTTTAAAAAAAAATATATTTTGTTGAGTTTTTACAGAGAGGAAGGGAGAGGGATAGAGAGCTAGAAACATCGATCAGCTGCCTCCTGCACACTCCCTACTGGGGATGTGCCCACAACCAAGGTACATGCCCTTGACCGGAATCGAACCTGGGACCCTTCAGTCCGCAGGCAGACGCTCTATGCACTGAGCCAAACTGGTCAGGGCGAGTCTTTATCTTTTTTTAAATCAGCTTTATTGAAGTATAATTTACATACAGTAACATTCACCCTTTTGAAGTGTACAGTTCAATGAATTTTGATAAATGTCATGTAATCACCATCAAAATCAAGATATAGCCCTGACCGGTTTGGCTCAATGGATAGAGCGTCGGCCTGTGGACTCAAGGGTCCTGGGTTTGATTCTGGTCAAGGGCATGTACCTTGGTTGCAGGCACATCCCCAGTCAGGGGTGTGCAGGAGGCAGCTGATCGATGTTTCTCTCTCATCGATGTATCTAACTCTCTATTCCTCTCCCTTCCTCTCTGTAAAAAATCAATAAAATATATATATTTTAAAAAATCAAGATATAGCCTGGTCAGTGTAGCTCAGTGGTTTGAGTGTCAACCTGTGAACCAGGAGGTCCCGGTATGATTCCTGGTCAGGGCACATGCCCGGGTTGCAGGCTTGATCTCCAGTATGGGGTGTGCAGGAGGCAACTGATCAAGGATTCTGTGTCATCATTGATGTTTCTATCTCTCTCTCCATCACACTTCCTCTCTGAAATAAGTAAAAAATATATATATTTCAAAAGATATAGAACATTTCTATCACTTCCACAAATTCCCTCCAGCCCCAGCCCCTGGCCCCTGACTCACACTGGGCTATCTTCTGTTTTTGCTAGAAGTTATTACAAACACAATTGTACAGTATGTACTCTTTCATCTGGCTTCTTTTGCTTAGTGTAGGTTTGGGGATTGTCAGTGGTGTGTGTGTGTGCGTGTGTGCACATGTGCGTGTGAGCGGTTTTTCCGTTTTATTACTGAGTAGTGTGCCAGTGTTTGTTTTGTTGTAAACCCGCTGAAGAACATCTGGATTGTTTGCAACTCTGGGCGATGATGGATAGAGCTGCTGAAAACATTCACTGCAGAGGACTTCGGCTGAGCAGCTTTCATTTCTGTGAGGTAACCACCAAGGAGTGGACTGCTGCGTCACACGGTGACTTTGCCCACCTGCCTGTCTTCTACCTGTAGGGTTTTGTTGCTCTCATTGGTAGCGGTTACTGTATGTTTGGATTTACTACTCTTCCCCGCTTACTAAGTGCTTTCTATTTATCTTCCTTTCCAAACTTCTGTGCCTTCACCCCCACTTTCTTTCCCTTCCTCTCTTTTTTTAAAAAAAATATATTTCAGAGAGGAAGGGAGAGGGAGAGAGAGAGGTAGAAATAACAATGATGAGAGAGAATCATTGATCGGCTGCCACCTGCACGCCCCCCCACTGGGGATTGAGCCTGCAACTCAGGCATGTGCCCTTGACTGGAATTGAACCTGGGACCCTTCAGTCCAGAGGCCGATGCTGTATCCCCTGAGCCAAACCAGCTAGAGCTTTCCTCTCCTCATTCTATCAGCGAAGTTTCAGGGCAGGAAGTAGAAATTGCTGCAGCTATCTTACGTAGAAAGGGATTTTTTACAAGAAATTGGAACCATACAACCACCAGAGGGGCCAGAGGGGTGTGTTCTGGGCGGGATCCCCAAGACAGCTAGCTGCTACCTCTGCCATGATCAGCAAGGTGGGGGAACAGACAGTCAGCAGTGTAACTACTGAGTTCAAGAAGATACCACCAGCCCGGCTGGTGTCGCTCACTGGTTGCACATCAACCTATGAACCAGGAAGCCAGTTTGATTCCAGGTCAGGGGACATGCCTGGGTTTTGGGTTTGATCCCCAGTGTGGGGTGTGCAGGAGGCAGCCGATCAATGATTCCCTCTCATCATTGATAGTTTCTCCCTCTCTCTCTCTCTTCCTCTCAATAAAAATATTTTTTAACATCAACAAAAACAACAAGAAAGCCCACAGCATGAGAGAATATATTTGCCAATGATATTTCTGATAAGGGATTAATCTCCTAAATTTGAAGAGAACTCATACAACTTAACAAAAGGAAGATAAATGATCTAATAAAAAAATGGGCAAAGGATCTAAATAGACACTTTTTGAAAGAGGACATATAGAAGGCCCGGAGACATAGGAAAACATGCTCAAAGTCATTAATCATCTGAGAGATGCAAATCAAAACGACAATGAGGTACCATCTCACACCTGTCAGAATGGCTATTATCAACAAATCAGCAAACGACAAGTGCTAGAGAGGATGCAGAGAAAAAGGAATTCTCATGCACTCCTAATGGGAATGCAGACTGGTGCAGCCACTGTGGAGAATAGTATGGCATTTCCTCAAAAAAAACTAAAAATGGCTGGGAGAAAAACCAAGATGGCGGCATAGATAAACACCTGAAATTGTGCCTCGCACAGCCACTTCAAAACTAAAAGAAAAAGAAAAAACAGACACACCCAGAACCACAGGAAGGCTGGCTGAGTGGAAAATCTACAACTAGAAGGAAAAAGAAAAGCACACTGAGACTCAGAGGAGGTGCGGAAGTAAAGTGCAGAGGTACGGAGGTGCGTGGGGAAAGGGCTGGCAACTAAGGACATGGTTGTCTTTTTAAATCCAGAGGGAGGCACAAGCTCCCAATGGCTCTGAACTCCAGTTCCAGGCGAGTTTCTGGGGATCCAGACTCATACGGGGAGAAGCTGGACTATCTGGCAGCAGGAGAAACTCCAGAGCGGCTTTCTCTCCGTGGTGTTTATAGTGATTACCACGGGACACTGAGACCCAGGGCCTCTTAGGGCTGGGCTGAGGATCAGCCATAGCTGTTTGCTCTGCCCTGTTGATTCCCTGAGACCCCGCCCCACCCAAGCTGTGTGCAGAGGCTTTTGCATATAAAAGGCTGGGTAGCCTCAGGCAGAGGCTAAATTAGCATCTCCTTAGAGATCCAAGAGCCAGTGTACCCAGTGGTCAGAGTGGGACCATCCAGATTACAGCTGCTCAGATCCATAAGGGACACACTCAGGGGGCAGACTCAGTGAGCACCACAGTCCCACTGAAGCAAGTCTTTCCTCATAAGGGTGTCTCCAGCACAGAAGTTCTCCCACCGTAGACACAGCTGATTCTCACAGCCAATTAGCCTGGAGGTCAATTCCTTACAATGATACCAACAGCAATCAAGGCTTAACTACAATAAGACTGTGCACAAAGCCCACAAAGGGGTGCACCAAGAGTGTTCAACTCAGGTAATTGGGGAGGCTGAGCCACTGGGCCCTGTAGGACACCTAGCACAGAAAGCGACTCTATCAACGCAGGGAAGCAGCCAAAATGCAGAGACAAAGAAACAGGTCACAAATGACAAAAATGGAGGAAAGTAAATGACTGGATATAGAGTTCAAAACCACAGTTACAAGGTTTTTCAAGAAGTTTCTAGAAATTGCCAATAAATTTACTGAGACCCTCGAGGATATGAAAAAGGACCAGCTAGAAATTAAGCATACACTGACTGAAATAAGGAATAATATACAGAGATCCAACAGCAGACTAGAGGATCGCAAGAATCAAGTCAAAGATTTGAAATACGAAGAAGCAAAAAACACCCAACTGGGCCCTAACCGGTTTGGCTCAGTGGCTAGAGCATCAGCCTGCAGACTCAAGGGTCCCAGGTTCGATTCCAGTCAAGGGCATGTACCTCATTCCTGGTGGGGGGGTGCAGGAGGCAGCTGATCGATGTTTCTGTCTCATTGGTGTTTCTGGCTCTCTATTCCTCTCCCTTCCTCTCTGTAAAAAAATCAATAAAATATATTTAAAAAACAAACAAACAAACAAACAAAAAACAAAAAAACACCCAACTGGAAAAGCAAAAAGAAAAAAGAATCCAAAAATATAAAGATAGTGTAAGGAGCCTCTGGGACAACTTCAAGCGTACCAACATCTGAATTATATGGTGCCAGGAGAAGAGAGAGAGCAAGATATTGAAAACCTATTTGAAGAAATAATGACAGAAAACTTCCCCAACCTGGTGAAAATAATAGACTTACAAGTCCAGAAAGCGCAGAGAACCCCAAACAAAAGGAATCCAAAGAGGATCACACCAAGACACATCATAATTAAAATGCCATATTTTGGAGGACAGCAAGATGGCGGCATAAGGTAAACATCATAAATGCAGCCGTGAACAACTATTTCAGAATAACCACGAAAAGAAAACACGGACACCACTCATACCCACAGGAAGGCTGGTTGAGTGAAAATCCTACAACTAGAAAGAGTCTGAGACTCAGAGGAGTGGCGGAAGCATAGTACAGAGGTACGGAGGCACACGCACGGGGCTCGGGGAGAGGGCTGGCACCGGAGGATGCGATTCTTTTCCAAAACGAAGAGAGCCACAAGTTCCCAGCAGCTCTGAACTCCAGTTTCAGGCGAGTTTCTGAGGACCCAGATGCACACCCGGAGAAGGGGGACTGACTGGCACTGGGAGAAAATCCAAAGCGGATTTCTCTCAGCATTGCTTGCAGCAATTACCGTGGGACACAGAGACCCCATGTCTCTTAGCGCAGGGCTGAGAAGTGCCATAGCTATTTGCTCCACCCTGCCCTGCAAACTCCCCGAGGCCCCGCCCCTCCCAAGCTGGTGAGAGGCTTTTGCATATAAAAGGCTGAGTAGCCTAAGGCAAAGGCTAAATCAACACCTCCTTAAAGATACAAGAGCCAGCCTCACCCAGTGGCCAGAGTGGGACCATCCTAAACAAAACTCAGATCCACAAGGAACACACTCAGGGCAGATGCATTGAGCACAAAAGCCCCATTGAAACAATGCTTGCCCTATAAGGGTGTCTCCAGCACAGAAGTTCTCCCACTGTAGACACAGCTGACTCTCATAACCAAGTGGCTTAGAGGTTAATTCCTCTCAGTGATCACCTAACTCAGAAAGGGAAGCAGCCAAAATGCAGAGACAAAGAAACAGATCACAAATGACAGAAATGGAGGAAAGAAAACGACAGGATATAGAGTTCAAAACCACGGTTATTAGGTTTTTCAAGAATTTTCTAGAGACTGCCAATAAATTTAGTGAGACCGCCGATAAATTTAGTGAGACCCTCAATAAATCTAATGAGACCCTCAAGGATATGATAAAGAACCAACTAGAAATTAAGCATACACTGACTGAAATAAAGAATAATATAGAGAGATCCAACAGCAGACGAGAGGATCACAAGAATCAAGTCAAAGATTTGAAATACGAAGAAGAAAAAAACACCCAGCCAGAAAAGAAAAAAGAAAAAAGAAAAAGGATCAAAAAGTATGAAGATAATGTAAGGAGTCTCTGGGACAACTTCAAGCGCACCAACATCAGAATTATAGGGGTGCCAGAAGAAGAGAAAGAGCAAGATATTGAAAACCTATTTGAAGAAATAATGACAGAAAACTTCCCTCACCTGGTGAAAGAAATAGACTTCCAAGTCCAGGAAGCGCAGAGAACCCCAAACAAAAGGAACCGAAGGAGGACCACA
>PVJC01051750.1:0-11363 GCA_004026665.1 Murina feae
TCTAGCATGGTTTTCTTATTTATTTATTTGTCTGTTTATTCGTTTATACCAGTCCTCAACCCTTAAAATATTTTGAGATGGATCACAGGGAACCAATATACATTTAAAATTCAAGATCAAGAAAAATAAGAATATATGAAGACCAGATCAAAAGCAGAGATGGAGACCATCAGGAGCTGTGCAGCTGCTTTAACTGAACCCTGGTTTACTGAGAACTGAGGTTCCTGGGCACCAACACACAGGGAGCTTGATGAGTTGCCCAGCTTTCTTTGTATAAGAGGAGGGTAGTGTGCCAATTCCTGAGAGGAAGTGAAGTATATCCTCAGAGTTTTCCCTCTACTAAATTTCTCCTATGAAGCTTATTAGATGCAATGCAAGGATAACATCTTCAACAACAGAAAGTGCAGTCACAGTTTCAAGAGAGCTTTGTCATTTCTCTCTGTGAAGCCAGCAGGATAACAAAGCACAACTCATGAAAGCAGTCTGTTGGAGACCAAGCAAGATGGCCCAGCCACATCTTTCCTGTGGCTGGCTTCATCAAAGAAAAAAGAGCAGAATATCTGAAAACATGGATGAACCTTTCAACAGTTCTCCATAAAGAGAAGTTTCTTAACGGAAAATACTAGAGCAGTCTATCATGGCCTGCCCTTCCAACTCTTCCTCTTCTAAGGTATCTACTCTACCGGGCACTGGGCACAGGTGGTTAGAACAAAGCAGGCATTTCATCAGATGGCCTGACACTTGTGAAGTTTGGCCTGAAAGATGAGCTGAGCCTAACAGACTGTTCCCAGGTATTTTAATATAATACTCCAGGTAGATTCAGAAATGGTTTTAAGGGCAGGAGAAGGAAAAATTGTGATGGGCAATTGCTGAGGTGGGGGAAGAGAAAGTAGATGTCATATGGAAGCAGGAACAGCCAGTTGGTAAAAAGTAAGAACAGAGCAAATCTATATCTAGAAAGAAAAGCAGCATGAATGAGAGACTATGCAACCCCTGAAAGAGAGACTGTGCAACCCCTGAAAGAGAGACTGTGATCATATACTGACCCCCAAAGCTGCCTTGGATCTAAAACCATCTCCCATTCCCAGACCTAGCTATGATGTCTTGATTTTGGATTCCTGGAAAGCCCTGGATTTTTACAGTAAATTCCTACTTACTTGGATAAGGTTGAATGGGTCTTTATTCTTTGAAAATAAGCAAGCCTGACTAGAACAAGTTTTGTTTTGTTTTTTTAGAAACTGTTTTATTTTCCATCAACCTTATTTCTGTTAAGAATTCGTGGAAGAACAGCTTAGGACCACTCAGTGGTTGTTCCTACCCATTCAGTAGCCTGAGCAGTTGGGGCTGCAGACCAGCCTTCAGTGGCAGCTGAGCATTCCAGTCTCCGGTAGGGAACTGCTGAATGGGCACGGAGGGCACCTGCACCCCTTCGGACCCGTCCGCAGCCTCAGGCTGAGCAGCAGTGAACTCAGGGGCAGGAGCCGTCCATTCGCCCTGGAACTCCTCCTTGGTCACAGCCTTCTCAGCAGCGGCCTGCTCTTCCTTTCCAATCTCTTCAGGATCTCTGTAGAAGTAAAGATCAGGCATGACTTCCCATGGGTGTTCACTGGAGATGGTGCCGCGCATGCGCAGTACTTCCCGGGCCAGCATCCACCACATCAGACCCACTGAGTGAGCCCCCTTGTTGTTGCAAGGGATGGCAATGTCCACATAGCGCAGCGGAGAGTCGGTGTTACACAGAGCAATGGTGGGCAGGTTAACATAAGACGCCTCTGTGAGAGGCTGGTGGTCAGCCCTGGGGTCAGTAACCACCAGAAGTCTTGGCTCCCGGAAAGCTGCCTCGATCTGGATGGTGAAGGTTCCAGGAGTGAAGCGGCCGGTGATAGGAGTGGCTCCGGTGGCAGCAGCGAACTTCAGCACAGCTCGCTGGCCAATATTCCTGGAAGATATGACACTGACGTCAGCTGGGTTTTCGATGGCAACAATGGCACGAGCTGCCAGCAGAAGCTTCTCCCAGGTTCTCTTCAGATTGATGGTGTAGATGCCATCACTTTTCCTTTTGTAGATGTACTGTTCCATTTGGAAGTCAAGGTTGGTGCCACCTAAGTGGGTTCCTGCCGCAAGGAATTTGAGGACATCCTCCTCCTTCATTTGCAGGACATCAAGGGCTCCGGACATTGTGAAAAGTTTCCCTTTAAGTTACGTGGGAACCGAGGGCAGCGCCGAAAAGCAAGTTTTTAATAGGAGCTGGGAACAATCCCATCTAATAAAGAGGGAATATGCTAATTGACTGCCCCACCCTCAAAGATGTTGGCACCCACAGCCAATAAGGAGGGAATAAGCTAATTGACAGCCACGTCCTCAAAGATGGTGATGCCCATAGCCACAAGATGGCTGGCAGGGGAGAGCAGTTGGGGGCGATCCAGATGGCAGGGGAGCAGTTAGGCATCAATCAGGCTGTCAGGGGAGTGGTTAGGAGCAATCAGGCAGGCAGTCAGGGGAGCACTTGGGAACCAACAGTCTCAGATTGTGAGAGGGATCGCAGACTGGAAAAGATGCAGGCTGGGCTGAGGGACACCCCCGCCTCCAGTGCACAAATTTTGTACTCCAGTCCTCTGGTAGGCAGTATAATGTTCTAGTTTCTACATTGCAGGCATTGTGTTGTTGAATAAGGGCCTATCCAATACATGAGAGATCAAAAGCAGATGGTGTAGCACACAACAACATGGACAAATCTCAGTCATTCTGCTGAATGAAAGAAGCCAGTCTCAAATGTTACACTCATGATTCTGTTTATATGTAATTCTTAAAAAGACAAAATAATAGTGATGGAGAACAGATTAGTGATTCCTAGTAGGGGGGCTGGGGGAAAGCATGACTATAAACAATAGCACAAAGGAGTTTTGGGGGTGATGGAACTGCTATATATCTTGATTATAGTGGTGGTTACACAAATCTATACCTGTGTTTAAATGCAAAGACCTGTAAGAAGAAAAGAAAGAAGGGTGGGAAGGAGGTGGGGAAGGATCACTTCTCTCTTGAGTAAGCAGAGTCACTAAATAGACCCTCACTCAGAGGGTCTATTTTGCCCAGACTGGAAGGTGGGCCAACTCTCAGAAATATTGCCTTTGCATATTTCTCAGTGGTTGTAGTCTTATCTTTTTGTCCCTCAATGCCTCCTTCTCTTCTTCTTCCTGGCATTGCCTTCATAACCAAGTCAAGCCAAGGAAATGAGCAATGCAGGTGAAGTTTTATGCATCAGCCAAGAGGTGAAACAGGTTTTGATGGGTCAGATTAAGTCTTGCCATCCTTCCTAAAATCACACTATAGATACAGAAAATCCTCCATTCTTCCTACAAGTGATCTTGGTATGAAAGAAGCAAGATAACCTAGAAGCAGCACTAAAAGTTCTCAGGAATAAGGCAAGAAAAAGCCTACGCAGGGACTAGACTGATAAGAGGGTAGGAAGGATTAAAGCAAAAGCAACTTTCACTCTAATCAGGATGCTTATGCCCAGGAATTTGGGTCAGAAAGCAAAGCCTTTGCCTGCTCTGGCTTAAGCTACTTAGGCCTTCCCAGTGAGGCAAGCAGGGATCTTCCACACAGTCCAGCCCAGCTTTCTGGTCCTGATTGATAGTGACTCCTTGTTTTTCATCACTCCGTTTTCCTTACAGACATTTTCTTTGGGAATCTTGCAAGAACGTGTGGCTGGGACAGCACGTAAATGAGTATTTATGTGTCCCCTAATCAAATGTCATCATAATCCTATCATAACCTTACCCCAAGGTGTCATTTCTAACCATGGTGCCCTGTTACTCTTGACATCCTGGTGCTCTCCACAGTGGTTTGGCAGAGAGCACATAACAAGAAACAAACATTTTTTGAGTGGGTAGAAAGAGAGACAAATAGAGAGAGAAAGAGGGAGGACAAAGAAGGGAGGAAGTGCTCCTGGGATTAAGGGTAGAGGGAACAAAGGCATCAAAATGAAGAAGCTGAGGAAAGGTGCAATTTGAGGTGAAGTTTGTAGAGTGGCTTCAGCCTGATCTTGCAGGCGACCTGAAGTATAAACCACCCTGCATCAAAAGAAAGGGGCTTTCATGCTCCTGAGCCCATCGGTCATTGTATAAGGGCTGCCCCTGAGGAATGCAAATAGGTAGGCACTTCAGTGTGGCCAGGCAAACCCTAGCAGCCCAAGGGAAGTAGCCTGAGGGCAGTCTCCTGCAAATGCCAGCTGTTGGTAGGACCCCAAAGCTTTATTTGCTTCACTTACTCCTCCCTAACACACACACACACACACACACACACACACTATCATTAGAGTTATTCAAGGTGATCTGGGTGGAGCACCAACATTGTCCAAGGCACAGAACACTCAAAAACGCTAGTTCTCATCGGGGTGTACCTTACAATGAGCTACCTCTGCTCCTCATGAGGAGTCAAACTGAATGAATTAGGAGGCATTCTCCATGAGAAGATTTACACCAGTAAGACAGGGAGTAGTAAATAAAAGCAACAGATTAGTGCACTATTACTAAATCCCATCATTTAGGCCCCTGCCTGACAGATTTAATAAATGAGATCTATCTCAGTGGATGCACAAGCATAAGTACCACCTAAATCAAGTCTGCAGAGAATAAACTGACCTGATGGATAGCTATCCTCTAGCTCAGCATCAGCAATGCATGGAGGATTTGGAGGGATTTGTGCCAGGAATTAGAGAATGCAATGTTTGTCTTGAATTAACTAATTTTTATAATCAATGTACTGTGAGTGATATGCTCCTGCCAAGGTAGATTTGTGACCTGCATGAAGTGCCAATTATGTTCCAATTTATACAGTAAAATCTATTTGGTCATATGAGGTGTTGCAGCAATTTTAACACATCAGTAAAGATGGGAATCAATTTATTTTCCTTAGTATTTGGTAATAAACTTTGTAAATAAAAAAAGAGAAAGTGTGGATTTCTGGAGCCAGGCAAGTCTTTTGCTTTAACCTTTTGTATTTCTTGGCTACTGGCTGGGAGCAGGGTGTGACCCTCTGGGGTTCCATTCTGACATAAGACCAGGCTAGTGCCCCCTGGGCCACTAACTTCTCAAGTTGTTGGGAAGAGTGAGGTCTTCTTCAGGACAGAACTGGAGATGGGTGGATGGGCTAATACTGAGTTTTAAAAGTGTGTCAGATACTGCCACACATTGTTTAACATGGCAAAGGAAGTTGGGAAGACATCAGCATTCCTACATTACACATAAGGAAACCAAGTCTCAAATATGACCAGAGATTTGCCAAGGATAAGGGTGAGACTCAATTTCTATGTCTGCTGACAATAAATCCCAATTTTAGTCTATAAAAGTAATTTAATTTAATCACTGTGTAAGCCTGCCTTTGTCTTCTGAGAAGAACATGAGGTCACTGAGACAAGTCGAAGGTTGCTGGGTAGAGGAAAGGGGAAGGGAACTGCAGGCAGAGTGAACATGAGCAAGAACAAGGAGGCTTACGAGTGTACGATAAGATTTGCACTCGAGATAGAGAAATCTGGAAAGAATATCACTACACACTTAAAATCCAGCACATCCCAAAAATGTTTGAAGTCATCAGAGAATTCAAGTGACAGGATAACCAACTAACCCAAAACCTAAGGAAAGACAGGTGCTTGCAAGGAGGGATTATGAGTCACAAACTCTCGCTTACCTGGGAAAGATGCTATTGGACATGGAAGACTTCAGCTAAAACTGTTAATGAATTGGAAAAGGCTGAGTAGGAGCTAGTGAGAGTATTTAGAACCCTTGGGCAGGGAGTGGATATAAAAGAAATCGGCACCTACTTGCAGTTTCTTCTGTATGGACCTCACTGGGCACTCACAGAAAAGTCTGGCAAGAGTCCTAAGAATCTATCCCGAGACAGCGTTGTAGGATGGAAATAGCAGCTTCTGTAGGAAACCCAAGAAACCTAACCCAAATCCTACTGCTCTATCTCCCCAACAGAACAAAAGCTTTAAAATACTAAGAGGAGAGCAGCACACGCTGTCACACTCAGGACATAAAAAACAAAACAAAACAAAAAAACCTACTGCAGTTGAGGAAAGAATATAGGAAAGAACCCTCTACTCCTGAGGGTGGGCAGGAGTATCTTCAGAGCCAGATCTACCCCTGGGAGGGGGCAGAAGCACTGAGAGCAGCACAGCCTGCGAGCAGGGGACTTAGCACCTCTCTGAGAATGTCTAAATAGTATGACAGAGAATATCTCTCTGCTCCCCACCACCTCCCAGGACCAGCTAACAATCACCATGTAACAAATAATCAAACAATGCTGAGAGACTTATTAGAGTGTGGAGAAAGACCCTCTTAAAGGCACAACTCAAAGAGACATATGAAAACATGCTCCAAGTCACTTATTATACGAGAAATGCAAATCAAAACAACAATGCGCTATCATCTCACACCTGTCAGAACGGCTATCATCAACAAATCAGCAAACGACAAGTGCTGGAGAGGATGTGGAGAGAGGGGAACCCTTCTGCAATGCTGATGGGAATGCAGACTGGTACAGCCACTATGGAAGACAGTATGGATTCTCCTTAAAAAATTGAAAATGGAACTCCCATTTGACCCCATGATCCCACTTCTGGGCATATACCCCAAGAAACCAGAAACACCAATCAGAAAAGATATATGCACCCCTATGTTCATAGCAGCACAATTTACCATAGCTAAGATTTGGAAGCAGCCTAAGTGCCCATCAACAGATGAATGGATTAGAAAACTGTGGTACATCTACACAATGGAATACTATGCTGCTGTAAAAAAGGAAGGAATTCTTGCCATTTGCAGCAGCATGGATGGAAATGGAGAGTATTATGCTAAGTGAAATAAGCTAGTCAATGAAAGAAAAATACCACATGTCCTCACTCATCTATGGATAATAAAGACCACTATAAATTGATGAAAATAAACAGATACAGAGGCAGAACAGCATTGAACGGACTGTCAACCTACAGCTGGAAGGCTGGGGAGGGTTGGGGGGGGCAGGTTAAGAGATCAGTTGAAAGACTTGCATGCATGCATATGAGTATAATCAATGGACACAAGACACTGGGGGGTAGGGAAGGAGGGGGGAGTGTCAAGGGAGAAAAATGGAGACCTAACACTTGTTGTAATACTATAAGCAATAAAACAAAATTAAAAAATAAATAAATAAAATTCTGTTTTCACTTAAAAAAAAAGAGACTATTGAAAGCTGATAATAGAGAAGACATTAAGAAAAACCTTCTAACAAACTAGCACCACCCTAAACACAACAATGCCAGAGAAATTTTAAGCCTGCCATGCACTGAGGCTAACCATGCCAACAACAAACCCCAAGCCCAGGTCACTAAAAGCTTCACAGAAGAAAAGGTGTGCTCATGCCAGGCACAAAAATGACTTTCAGTCTCTATCATGCTATATAAGATGTCCATTTAAAAAAATTACAAAACATATAAAAAAGAAATAAAAAAACAATATTATCAATATACAAATTCCCCCCAAAACTAGGCATATCATATTAAAACTGCTGAAAACACAAGACAACTTTGGAAATCTTTAGGATAGCCAGGGGAGCCATAACCAGTTTGGGTCAATGGATAGAGTGTCAGCCCTGAGGACTGAAGGGTTGAGTTTGATTCCAGTCAAGGACATATACCCCAGTTGCAGGCTCCATCCCCAGCCCCGTGGTGTTTGCGGGAGGCAACCAATCAATGTGTCTCTCTCACATTAATGTTTCTTTCTCTGTGTCTCTCCCTGCTCCCTTCTACTCTCTCTAAAAATGAATGGGAAAAATATCCTTAGGTGATTATTTTAAAAAGTGATGATTTAAAAGAGGGGAGAGAGAGAGAGAGAGAGAGAGAGAGAGAGAGAGAGAGAGAGAGAGAACGAACAAGAGAACCAGGGGGAAAAGATACATACAAAGGAACAAAGATAAGAATTACAGGAGACTTCTTGTCAGAAACCAAGCAAGCTAGAAGACAGAGGAATGACATATTTAAAGTGCTCAAAGGAAAAAAAACCTGGTAACCAGAATTTTTTAGGCAGTAAAAAATGTCTTTCAAAAATAAAATAGAAATACATTATCAAGCAAACAAAAACTGAGAGAATTCACTGCCAGTAGACTTGCAACATAATAAATGTTCAGGCAAAAGTAGTATGTTACCAACAGAAACTTAGATCCACACGAAGAAATGACAAGCACTGAAATGGAATAAATAAAGGTAAAAATAATTTTTTTCTTGTTTTAATGACTCTAAAAATAGTTGACTGTTTAAAGTAAAAATAGTAACAATGTA
The DNA here is from genome assembly GCA_004026665.1 of Murina feae. Classification (NCBI taxonomy): domain Eukaryota; kingdom Metazoa; phylum Chordata; class Mammalia; order Chiroptera; family Vespertilionidae; genus Murina; species Murina feae. The sequence goes on from PVJC01051750.1 coordinate 8,318, forward strand.
TTGTACATTTATACCCTATGCACATTAAAATATAAAAATAGTACAAAAGATGAAAGGGAAGAATTGAGACTATACTTTTGTAAGGTCCTGACATTACACACAAAGAGGTATAATATTATTTGAAGATGTACTCTGATTACTTACAGATGTACAAACCTGTACATTGTAAACCTGTTGGCAATCACTAAACCAATAAAAAGAAAAGGTGTAAATAATAAGCCAATGGTGTTGATAAAATGGACTCAAACAATTTTTTGATTAATCTAACAAGGTAAAAAGTAGAAAAAATTTTTAAGAATAATGGAAAAACTAGAAACTACTATCTAAATGATAGACCGCCATTTGCAAAACAAACTTTAGCAAATTTAAAGGAATAGAAATCATACAAAGTAAGACCTCTAAGCATAGCAGAATTAAACTAAATGTTGTAAAAGAGGGATCCCAGACAAAGTCTAACTGGAAACCTGAGGACACCAGGTTGGGAAAGTTCAGTGGGCTTCTAAGACTATGTTGTTTGCAAGGCATATGTTGCACATGATGATCAAGGCAAGCAAAAGCTTTACAATCCATTCTGAAGTCAACACATGGAGGGAAAAGTATTTGGGGTTGTCACATTCTTTCCCATCCATCAGGAAATACCAATGCTTTGCTTTGACTTGAGATGCATATACATTGAAAGGCTGTGAAATATAGAATGATGTCTGAGAATCCAAATCCAAGGCCCCCTGCTGTTCACTCATGCCCTATTCCTCCCCCTTCTATCAGATCACACAGTGCAAGCAATACAGAGCGATGATTCAACCCTCGGGCCTTATGGACTCTAGAGAGATAGGCCCAATCCTCATTCCACTGTTGACAAACTATGTGGTTACGGGTACATTGTTTAACCTCTCTAAATTTCATTTGCTCATCTGTCAAGTGGAGATAACAATTGTACCTATTGGTTTTGTGAGAATTAAATGAATATGATGCATGAAAGCACTTAGTACAGGATGTACAGACCACAGTCAGTACTCAATAGAGAGAGTTATCGCCATTATCTTCCATTATTATTATTCCTAGAAAGAAATTCTCTGGGGAAGTTTCCCATAGGCTAAAATACATGTGTTGTTTAGAGACCATTTATTTAAATTTAGAACCTGGCGAGAGACATACAATCTATAGGTAGGGAGAAATTAAATCTGCTCTGGTTTCCTGTCTCTTCTCTGGGAAGGTTGGGGAGAAAAAAATGAAGCCAAACATAGGGCTGCCTTATACAGGCTTTCACAGCAAGAGCCTGCCCCAAGTTGTTTTCTCTACATGAGTGCTGGTGCTTGGAATTTCCTTAACTAGAAACATTATCATTCCACAACAGAAAAGTGACTTAAAATATATGTAGTGCTGGGATGGGTGATATAGAATATTACATTTCTATTAAAATAAAAAAGTGGGTTTTAACAAAATATCAAACCTCAGAGAGAAGGCAGGGAAAGGTGGGGAAGAGGGGGGGAGATATCAACCAAAGGACTTGTATGTATGCATATAAGCATAACCAATGGACACAGACACTAGGGGGGTGAGGGCATGTGCTGGGGGTTGGGAGTGGCTGGGAAAAGATCAATGGGAGGAAAAGGAGACATATTTAATACTTTAATCAATAAAGAATAAAACAATAAGTGGGTTTTACATTAGGGGGAAAAGCCTTTTATACATGAAGAATGAGAAATTAGGAGGTTCTCACTGAAAGAGGAGGTAGTGCATCCTGAAGACCTCTCTGGACCCCGAGAAAAAAGGCAAATGAATAAAACCAGGATCCTGGAAGGCACACAGACCAGAGATCTACAAACACCTGACATCAGATCAGTTTGTTAGAATCACCTAAAGGGTGTTAAACATGCTGACGCCTAGGCCTCACGCTAGACCTACTGAATCTGACCAAGGTGGGAGGAATGATAAGATTTTAACAAGTGGGAGGAGCCACAGGTGGGGATCGCCCATCAATCACACAACTTTTCTCTTTACTGAGGACAAAACTGAGCCTAGGATAATGAAGTAACTTTGTCTGGCATCACTTCATAGCTGTTTTCAACAAACTTGGCTCGGCTGTAATTGCGGGAGAGAAAGCAGGATGAGGGAGCAACTCTACTCACTGTCCCACCTGTCCCCAATGGTCCACCAAGCATTTTCCGCAGGTGGACAATGCCGCCTTCCTGTCTCTGTATGTTATCCACAGTGACGCCTCTCTTAAGATGGCTAAGTCCAAACTCCTCTGTAAACTCAGCATCTTGATTGTACCCTCAACTTTTCTCCAAACAATAAAACAACCAAAAGTGGAAATGTCACATTTGGCCCATAGCTGGCGGTCATGATTAAAATACACACTAACAAGAGGAAGTAGCAAGAGGCCAAAAACGAATCTGAAGGGAACAAAGTGACCTCTAACCACCAACAAAAGACAGGTCAATAAGCTGAGAAAATCAATGAAGGGAAAATGTTCTGCTCAGGAAAATCAATAGGGTGCAAGTCAGCTGCATTCAGGCCTATGGCCTTGAGCGCCACTCTGACCCCAAAGCTGAATTGCATTTTTCCTGCTTCCCAAAGACAGCTCCTCATTTCCACCTCAAACTCCTCACCCTAGCATCTGCCTATTTACCCAAATGCATGTTTCTCCCTGAAATGCCTTACGTCTTGTCACCACATGAAAATGTCCTCTCTCCAGCCTCCCATGGCCACCACTCTTGCCCAGCACCTCATCATTTTACATTAAAATTTTTTTCAGAACCTGCTCTCTCTGCCCCCATTCTGTATCTGGTGCCCTTGGTACACAAAGCTCAGAAAAACCTGCCTCCTCTGTCTCCTATGACCACCCCCCCCCCTTCCAAGAGTCCCCTGCCAACCAGGCAGGTCTCCTCTTTATCTCTGCCTGAAACTCACAGCTTTTCTTCAGCCTGGTCCTTAGATATCTGTTCTCTTATCTCCCTGAATAGTCAGTTCTTCCACCAGCTTTGGATTGTGAGCTAAAGTGCCCTCTTCTCTACCAGGTCTTCCTGGAATACCAGCAGCCCCC
>PVJC01051751.1:0-11405 GCA_004026665.1 Murina feae
GAGCAGGGCGCTTGGTTATGTGGTTTGGGACTATCTCGAGTGATTTTCAGCTGGAGGTGACTGTGTGCCCCCAGGGGACACTGGACCTCAGCTGGAGACATTTGGGGTTGTTGGGACCAGTGGGGGGCAGGGGTTGCATCCGGTGGGTAGAGTCCGGGATGCTGGCGGGCAGTGCCCCGGACGGAGCCCACACAGTGTCCGCAGGGCCCCCATGGCTGCGCCCTGCCCTCTCGCTTGGGTGCGATGTCGTCTTGGCCTGTCTGCCCTGTTGCCACCCGAGGGTGGCTGTGTGCTGTGTCTTTGGACTGACTTCGTGGTTTTGGTACGTTTTGTCCAGCCATCTCCAGTCCCTCGGCCTCAGCAACTGCGCCTCCGGATCTGTGGCCCCAGGACTTTCGGTTTTCATTCATTCACCAAGTCTGTCCCCCCCACTCCCCCCCCCAGGCGGCTGGGGACCTGCTCTTGTGCTGGGTCCTGGGAGCCAGGCAGGGGAGGCTGGTGACCAAACAGACAGATGCTGTCACAGAGCCCCGACGCTGTCACAAGGCAGCCACGGAAGCCGGGCAAGTGTGGAACCGGCCCCTCGGCAGTCAGGGGAGGCTTCTTGGAGGAAGTGGTGCCTGCGCCGGAGCCTGAAGGACCCCGGGGGAGCTCGTGAGGCTCGGGAGCGTCTGGGCCGGGGTGAGGGCAAGAGGAGCAGTCAGGTGTGGCAGCAGTGTTGAGCGCCATGCGGGTGGCAGGCAGAGATGAGGTGAGAGGCCAGAGCGGTGGTGACAGTGAGAGGCCTTCCTGTGTGCTGGGCCCTCAGTGGGCAGGCTCAGCACGGGGGTGGGGACACGCCACCCTTCAGGCCAGGCCGTGGTTTCCCTCTTCCCCGGGAAGTGCGGTCAGCTGGGGTCCCGCGGGGCTGGGTCCTGGTCTCAGGCCTCGGCGACCTCCGTTGGGACAGGCAGGGCTGAGCCCAGGCCTTTCTGACTGGCCCGGGTAGCACTCACTCCGCCCCTCTCCCTTCTCCGAGGGCTGTTTCAAAGTCTGCGTGTCGTGCTTTTCCTTTTTTCCCTTGAACCCATGACCCGTCCCGGAGACTGAGTGAGCTTCCGGGCCGGTCAGCCCTCGGCCTGGTGTCCCGTCCCTTCTGTTTCCTGACTGTGCATCCTCGGGGGTTGGACTGGCACAGCCACCCCCTTAGGAGAGTCAGCTCCGGGGTCAGAGGGCAAGGCACCTAATGGACGGCCCAGGCTTTCCCGAGCCACGTAGGTCCCTGGCCGCCCTGCCATGTGGCCTGGGCCAGGTCCCTCTCAGGCCTCCTCTCCCCGGGTGTCCCACCGTGTACCTTCCTGGGTCTGTGTCGGGTTGCGTGGCGGCACACATACGGCGTCCTGCCGCTACCGGCTTCCCGTCCATGGAGTCAGACGTCCTCTGTCCCCTTTCCGGATTGGGCTGAGAGGTGACCATGGGTTGGGGGAGTTGGAGGGAGGTGGTCTTGCTGCCCTCCCACCTGCCAGGCCCTGTGGGGGACCCACTGGCTGCCCCAGCGGGGTCTCCCCTGTGGGGCTCGCCTGGCTTGTGTCTCCCTAGAGCAGCCAGTGTCTCAAGGCGGCAGCGGTCAGCAGGTCCCAGGTGCCCTCTCCGGACACTGGAGCCTCTGCTGAGCCTCCAGGCAGCTCAGGTGGCCGCCTGGAGCCTCCCAGAGGCCTCCGCACCCTTGACTTCCACTTGCGGGAGCAAGGGCCAGGGCCGGTGAGGAAGGGGGGTCAGATAGAGGATCTGCCCAGGGCTCCCGGCAGGTGGAGCTGTGTGGATGGCGGTGGCAGCAGGGACGGGGGCAGCCCTGCGGGTGCTGCAGTCAGGCCCGTCTGGGGGACGGGAGCCCGAGAGCCACGCAGCCATGTGAGACCCCAGGTGCTGGCAGAGCCCGCGGAGGAAGGGGTCTGCTTCATGACTTCCCTTCTCACTGCAGTTCCCCTTCTTCCGTTTGCAGGCAGCCTTTTTTCAAACGGTCGCTAAAAACCAGCGGTAGTCACTTCCGTTTTCTGGGTTTGCTACAAGTGGCAAAGGGTGGGGGTGGCGGGGAGTGTGGCGCCCGACAGTATTTGAATGACTCGAGTCGCTCAGGCAATTGGGCCAGTCTTTGGTCACCCAGGGGTGTGGGTCCCCTTCCCTCCCACAACGTGCCCCGGCCCTGCTGGCCTCGGGGCCTGGCAGGACGGGCCAGCACCTGCCTGACCCAGCTGTCCTCACAGCGGGGCCCTTCCGGGCCGGACGTGCCCGTTTGGCCGACAGGAAGCGAGGCTCCCGGATGCCAGGTGCCTGGCCCAGACGCACCCGATTGAGAGGAGGAGAGCCACCCTCCTGTCCAGCCCCAGGAAGGCCCAGAGGACGGGCTGGAGTGAACTGAGTTTGTGGCGGGAGGTTTTCCTTTTCCTCGTTTGTGTGTGTTCCTTTCCAGTTCTGTTTGCATCCTCATTCTGTGCCACGTTGAGAAGTGACGCGTGTAGGGTACCAGCCACCACGCGGTTGCACCTGGTCCTTGCAGCCTCCTGATTTTCGGAGGGGCACCCTGAGGTTCTGAGAGTTGAAGGGGCCACTGGGTTGTGAGGCCCCTGGATCCACAGTCCATGTCACCCAGCACCGCCACCCCCCCTCCGTCTTACTGCAGCCGCCCCCTCCCTCCTGTAAATCTCTAGACCTGCCGTCCAAAGCAGGGTGGAGGTTAAGGGGTGGGGACTTGGGGGGAATAGCCTGCACCCTCTAACCACGAGCTTTGGAAGTGGGTGGGCCTTCGTCAGGACAGTGGGGCTCACGGGGTCTGCCTCTTGGCAGTCAGGGCTCCTCCCTGCGGGCCCAGGTCTCTGCATCTCCACCTCCTCACCTTGGTGCCGTGAGGCAAGGTGCCCCACCCTGCCCCCACCTGGGGGTACCTAGTTCGGGGCCTGTGATGGTGAGGTGGGACGGGGAACCTGGTGGTCTCCGCCTTCCTGTGCTTCAGCTCTGTGGGCAGCTGGCGCCCTGTCAGCCCGGGTGCCTGGGCCGTGGAGCCAGCCGGGCCTGGCCCCGCACGCTCAGCAGCCTGGTCTGTTTGTTTTGGTGACGGCTTTTGTTGAGATGTAACTCATACACCGTATGATTCACCCATTTATAGTGCGCAGTTCAGTGGCTCCTCGCACAGCCACAGAGCTGGGCAGCGTCAGCACAGTGGGTGCTTGGGTGGAGGCGTAACTGACGAGGGAAATGGTATGTGATTGATTCTAGAACTGGGGCGGGGGGGGGGGGGGGCTTTGGTGAACAGCCTATCAGCAGTCACCTTCCGGCTCCAGGTGGAGGCACATGGCGTGGGGCCCTGGGGACTGCCTCGCCCACTCCGCTTGGGCGGCCTTTTGGCCTCTGGGCCCCTCACTGCCCCACGAAAGTCTCCGATGTGGAAGCAGGTGGTGTGCTTACCACGTCGAGGTCCTTGCTGCTTATGCCCAGCTCGGGTTCTGCCAGGCTCTGTCCCTGGGTGCTGACGCAGCCTCGTGAGGGAGGTGCTGTGCGGTTCTGTCATGCAGTTGGTGCGTGCAGTGCCCGTGGATTGTCCCTGTGACCGCGATGTGCCGGGCAGTTTGGGACACGGAGGCCGTAGGCGGGGCCCTTGGTGCTTAGAACGAGGGGACTGGGATTGGAGCTTTGGGCCAGGACCAACGTGAGACACTCAGATGTGTGGCTCAGAAAAGTGACCTGAATGGGGGGATGAAGGCTGGACCGAGTCGGACTCTGGTAGGATAGGACCCTGTGAGGTGCTGTCCCCTCCTAGCAGGCCCTGCACTCGGCCCACACCTCCAGGCGTGTCAGCCGGGCGGAGGAGCAGACACCAGACCCTCAGGATTGTGTGGATTTAGAGCCACGTGTTCCTGGGCATGGCCGGGAGGTGCCCCGACGGCCAAGGCACTGAGGCTCCGTGGGGGCCAGAGAGGAGAGCGGGGCAGCGGTGACCAGATGGTTGGGGACTTGGAAGGCTGGGCACCTGCCCCCTCTGGCTCCGCCCTGGCTCAGTCCGGCTGCTTCCCAGTCAGCGTCGTTCTCCTCGGGCTGTTGCTCTCTCTGTGGCTGGCGTGCCATCCATGCTGGGTGTGTGGGGCAGAGAGGACTCGGGCATTGGAGAAGAGGGCCTGGCCAGCGGGTCTGGAGGTGCCCAGGAGGGGTTTATCCTCTAGGTCTGTCCACGGTGGCCTCTGCCTTGGGGGTCTTCATGGGGCAGGTGACGAGTGTGAGTAGTCAGGGCCTGTGCCGAGCTGCAGAACCCCCAGCCTCCCTGGACCTGAGTTACTCATGGGTGATGGGGTGCTGCATCCCTTAGGGCCGTGGGGACAGCAGCCCGGGGCCTGGCCGCAAGCTCAGGGGGGTCTGCAGCTGGTGGTCTGGACTGAGGGTCCTATAGGGGACGCTGAGTTCATGTGCACAGGGGCTCGGGTCCACCTGGCGTCTGCTGAGCGCTCCTCCGCAGGAGGTGCTTCCGATGCCACAGCCGGGCCTGAGAATCAGAGCCAGGGCGCCCTCCGGGGTGGGAGCCGGGGACCCTGTGTGTCATGCATCCTTTGGGCCCGTCAGTGGCTATACTGGGAACAATCCCCGCCCCCCCCAATTTCCCTCTTCCCTGTCCTGGGCTGTGGGTGGTGAGGGGGTTGGGTGTGTTTGGGTGTGTGTGTGTGTGTGTGTGTGGCATCCAGGCAACGGCACAGACTTCCCTCTGCTTGCCACCGCCCCACGCCCTGCACCGCGTGGTCATTCGCTGGGCTGCATGGTAGCTGCGTGCTGGCCGTCATGGGCACTTGAGTTTGTTCAGCAAATAGATTGAAGCGAGTTTGATGGCCGGGGTTCCAGAATGAGCACAGCTCTGCCCCGCCTGGAGGCCCCTGCCCAGCTGTGGGGTCAGTGGACCCTGGCCTGGTGGGGCAGGACCTCGGTTGCTTCCTGCATGGGACTCTCCCTCGCGGGCCCTGGGCACCGTGCACACTCGGGTTTTTCGGGGCCTGGGGGCTGGGGGTTGAGCAGGACAGTTGGCCTCGGGTTTGGACCAGAGGCAGCTAGGGGAGACACGGGGTCCGTTGCTTGCTGAGTTGGCCGGCGGGCTCCGCGGTGACAGCCCCTACCCGCAGGGCGCCATGTTTTGGAAGTTTGACCTGCACACGAGCTCACACCTGGACACGCTGCTGGAGCGGGAGGACCTGAGCCTGCCCGAGCTGCTGGATGAGGAGGACGTGCTGCAGGAGTGCAAGGTCGTGAACCGCAAGCTGCTGGACTTCCTGCTGCAGCCGCCGCACCTGCAGGCCATGGTGGCCTGGGTCACCCAGGAGCCGCCGGCCAGCGGCGAGGAGCGGCTGCGCTACAAGTGAGCCTGCGCAGTCTGTCCCAGGGGCTCCCGGTGGGGACGCGGAGGTCGAGGCGGGAGGCCAGGCGCCAGAGCACTCAGGAGGCTCCGTGGAAGCGCCTTTATTGTGGGCGCAGCGCTGGCCAGTCTTCTCTCAGTGGCCCCGGCCCCACCCCCACCCCAGGTCCTTTCTCCTCGCGTTTCCTTCCATTGGACCTGTGTGGAGATGAGTGGGGCGTCGCGTGCGTTGTGCGGAGGAATACAGAGCTCCCTGCGCGCTGCCTGCTTCCCCGTGGGGACACTGCATGACGCAGCCCAGCGTCATAGCTTCTGGTGTGGCTTAGAGCAAGTCCTCTCGCTCCAGACAGAGCCTTTTACCTGTAGTTCTCTTGTAACTTTCCCTTCCCTGGAGCATGAATTGGATGAGATGTGCCTGTGCCCAACCTGGTGCCAGGAGCACAGGAGCCCTGGGAGCAGAGTTGGCATGGACCCTAGGTGACCCCCGCCCCCTCTTGCACACCCCTCTGCCCTTTTCTCCCACCCACCCTGTCACCCCATGGGTACTTAGGGCCCTGGATGTCCTGGGCCAGGCTGGCAGGGCTCTATTGGGGGCACGATGTGAATTGTCTCCATAACTGGGCACTTCTGTCTGCCCTGTCCACCACCCTTCTCGGGCCCTGCACGGCCCATACCTGACTGGGCTCCCTTCGGTTCATCCTCCCTGTTCCCTGGTGCCACCCTCTGCCCAGTCCCCTCACCCCCAGGGTGGTATGCGGTCCTCATCTCTGCATCTTCTGTGCCTGAGGCCTGAGCCAGATGGTGTGCGGGTGAGGGCTGCCGTGCCCTTTGTAAGGTGGGAGTTGGTGAGGGTGTGGGACCTCTGGCAGGTCAGCAGAACCCTCTGATGTCCATCTGTCTGTCTTATGCCTGCTCCCACGTGTCTTTTCCCTCCATTGCTCTGACCTCGGTCCATCGTCCCCCTCCCAGCACCCCCCTCCTTTGAGTGTGTCCAGTGGCCCCAAGGACTGGGTCTGGCTCACAGAAGCCAGGAACACTGAGGGAGCCTCCATTTCTCCCCTGTGCCCTCCTGGCCCTGGGTCCCGGCCCTGCTCCCAGGAACCCAGGGGAGGAGTCCCCCAAGGCCCCTACAGCTCACAGGACATCTCAGTAGGTTGTGGTCCCCCGGACCAGGGCGGCCTACTGGGCAGGGCGGCCCTCAAGCCAGTATGTGGAGAAGGGGGTGCGGGTGGGTGGTTTAGGGGAGGCTTTGGTGGTGACCAGCAGCTGATGTCAGGAGGGGACAGGCTTGCTCGCGGGGGTCAGGAGGGTGGACATGCTGTGGGGTTCCGACAGGGAGGTGAGAATGGCGCCACTGGCTTTCCCCCTTATGTTTCCCTCTCTGGATGTGACAGCCCCTTGCCCGCCCCCCAGGTACCCCAGTGTGGCCTGCGAGATCCTGACTTCGGATGTGCCCCAAATCAATGACGCCCTGGGCGCCGACGAGACCCTGCTGAACCGGCTCTACGGCTTCCTGCAGAGCAGCGGCTGCCTCAACCCGCTGCTGGCCAGCTTCTTCAGCAAGGTCATGGGCATCCTCATCAACCGCAAGACAGACCAGGTACCGCCGTCCGGGGTGCCCCTGCGGGTCGGGGGGCGCCTCCCGGCCCCGCCATCTGACATGGCCGTGCCCGCAGCTCGTGTCCTTCCTGCGGAAGAAGGAGGACTTCGTGGACCTGCTGCTGCAGCACATCGGCACCTCGGCCATCATGGACCTGCTGCTGCGGCTCCTCACCTGCGTGGAGCGGCCCCAGCTGCGGCAGGAAGTGGTCAATGTGAGCTTCGGGGCGCGGCGGGCTGGCCGGGAGGGGAGGGGCCTGGCAGCGGGCCAGTGAGCCGAGCCCGTCTTCTCTCTCACCCCAAGTGGCTCAACGAGGAGAAGATTGTCCAGCGGCTCATCGAGCAGATCCACCCATCAAAGGATGACAATGTGAGTGTCTCAGACACGCCAGGCCCCTCCCTCCAGAGGGGGATCGAGGAGAAAAGGAGGCGCTGGGAACCGTGTGCCCATCTCCCCACTCCCTGACGTGGCGGCAGGACACAAAGGGGTCGACCCACAGGGGCGTTTCTGAGCCAGGAAGTTGGCACGCCCTCCCTTGAGCGAGCAGGTCTCTGAGGGTCCTCTGAGTTCGGGCTCTGCCCCTGCATCCTCGCTGCTGCCCTCCCCTCCCCGGGGCCACTCACCCTCCTCGCCTCCCTCGGGCTCTGCCGGGAGGGCCTGCTTGTTCTTCAGAGAACCCACGTGGGGCCTCGGCTCTTCCCCGACCCACAGGTGCAGGTCGTCAGCCCCAGGGCCAGCCTGTACCCATCCCAGGAGGGTGGTGGCTCCAGGCCTTTGTGGCAGAGGGACCACGGGGCCCACTGTGAGCCTGCCCAGGCCAGGGCTGCCTGTGGGCCTGGGTCTGTGGCCCTGGGTCTGCCTGTGGCCCTGGGTCTGTGGGCCTGGGTCTGTGGGCCTGGGTCTGCCTGTGGCCCTGGGTCTGCCTGTGGGCCAGGGTCTGCCTGCCGCCGTTGGGTCAGGCTCTGTGTTCTGCTCGTCCTGAGCCCGTCGGGTCAGGCTCTGTGTTCTGCTCGTCCTGAGCCCGTCGGGTCAGGCTCTGTGTTCTGCTCGTCCTGAGCCCGTCGGGTCAGGCTCTGCGTTCTGCTCGTCCTGAGCCCGTCGGGTCAGGCTCTGCGTTCTGCTCGTCCTGAGCCCGTCGGGTCAGGCTCTGCGTTCTGCTCGCGTTCTCTTGCTCGGCTCTTCTGGCAGCAGCTCTGTTGAGCCTAAGTCCTGCGCTACGCCCCCCACTCCTCGCGTGGGACTCAGCGCTGCCGTGTCCTCACAGCGGGGCAGCTGTCACTCCAAAAGGAAACCCCGTGCCCATTGGCTGTCTTGCCGCTTCCCCTGTGGTTCCCAGCCCCTGGCAGCCACCAGTCTGCATCCTGTCTCTGGGTTTGCCTCTTCTGGGGGTTTCATATCCGTGGAGTCGCACATGAGGTCCATGGCGGCCTCTGCCTGAGCTCCGTGTCCTGTGCATCCGCGCCGTAGCACGCTGTGCTTCATCCCTTGCTGAGGCTGAGGCACGCTCTGCCCATGGGAAGAGCGCGGTTGCTTACTCTTCAGTAGGGGGTGATGCCCCTTCTTTGGCCACTGACTGGGGAGGGTTTCTGTGGGACGTCTCCTTCTCCAGGAAGCCTGCCTTGGTTTCCCCTTTTCTCTGCCATCTCTCCCCTCCAGTGTTTGGTGCCTGGAGCTTCCTCGCTCGGTGCTTGGGTCCCTGTGCCTGTGCCATTCTCCTCCCTGTTCCTAAGGGCCAGGGCCGGATGGTCAGCTCCAGGGGGGTCCAGACACCGGGCAGTGGAGGGCCCTGCAGCCAGGCTGGGGTCCTCAGCGCTCTCTCCGCCTCCCCAGCAACATTCCAACGCGTCCCAGTCCCTGTGCGACATCATCCGCCTGAGCCGGGAGCAGGTGATCCAAGTCCAGGACAGCCCGGAGCCCGACCAGCTGTTGGCCACTCTGGAGAAGTGGGTTTGCAGGCAGCACCCTGGCCCAGGGAGGGACGCTGGCCTGGGAACCTGGGTCCCAGCCCTTGACCCTGATCCCTCTGCCCTAGGCAGGAGACGATCGAGCAGCTCCTGAGCAACATGCTGGAGGGGCAGCTGAACCCGTCCGTGCTCGTCAGCGGCGTCCAGGTGCTGCTGACGCTGCTGGAGCCCAGGCGGCCACGGTGAGGGCGCCTCCCCGCCCGGCGGCTCCCGGAGGGCATCGTCCCTTTCGGGTCACGTGGTCCTAGAGAGTCCTCCCATTCCCGCCTGACAGCCGCGTCAACTCCCCACAGCTTCCAGTTGGCGTCCCCACCCAGGGCCCCTCGGCGTCACAGTCCAACACGCAGCGGGGCTTCTAACCTAGGGTCCCGGGGGCTCCTGGGTGCCTCCCACAGCCCCGCCCTTGCATCCTGGTCGCCTCCTGGCCAGGAGCAGCCTCTCACTCCCCTCTAGGCGTGCTCTCACATGCGCGCACACGCACACACACACAGCTGTTGGCCGCTCACTGCCCTCCGCCCTGCCCTGCTGTAGGTCCGAGTCTGTGATCGTGAACAACTTCTTCAGCAGTGTGGACGGGCAGCTGGAGCTGCTGGGCCAGGCGACCCTGGACAGCTCCGTGTCCAGCATGGGCGCCCTGCACGCCCTGCGCCCTCGGCTCACCCACTTCCACCAGCTCCTGTTCGAGCCGCTGGAGGTGGGCTGGGCGGGGCAGGCCTGGAGGGGTGGCAGGGAAGGTTGCTCCTTGGCCCTGGGCAGCAGGGGGCCAGGAATTGAGCCTCCTCTATGTCTGCAGCTGGAGCCACTGCGCACGACGTGTGGCATCCTGGCCCCCCCTTTGGGCAACACGAGGCTGCACGTGGTTAAGCTGCTGGCCAGCGCCCTGAGTGCCAACGACGCGGCCCTGACCCAGGAGCTCCTGGCACTGGACGTGCCCAACACCATGCTGGTGCGGAGGCAGGGCAGTGGGCACGGGGTGGGTTGGGTGGGGCCTCTGGGACCTCTCCATGCCAGCTAGCACCTCCCCCCCCAGGACCTCTTCTTCCACTATGTGTTCAACAACTTCCTGCACACGCAAGTGGAGGTGTGTGTGAGCACCATGCTGAGCGCCGGGCCCCCTGCCGACAGCTGCCTCGAGACACCTGCCCCCAACCTCGGCGTGAAACACGTAAGCGGGGCTTGTGGGTCCCCTTCCCCGCCACAGGCTGGGCTCTGCCCGCCTCGTCCCTCGCCTGCCTGGAGCCAGTGCTTGGTGTGACTTCCCGCCCTGGGGGTGGGGCCTCGGACTTGTCTTTGGGTCAGGCCTGGGGAAAAGAAGGTGCCGTGGGAGGTGAGTGGACGCGGTGAGCTCAGGAGGTGGGGGTCCTGGGAAGGACTCCCCTGGGTGACAGCTGCCCACCATGGGTGTAGCCCAGCCCTCAGGGAGGAGCGGTTCCGCAGGAGCTGGGATTTGTCCTCTAGATGGAGTGGGGCGTGGACAGGCCGAGGGTGTGGGGGAGCAGAGTGGGCACTCGGGGAGGGGCAGGTGCGTGCGCAGGCTATTGGGATGGTGCGGCGCACGTGCTAGAGGAGCAGAGGTGGGCGGGCTGGTCTGCAGCGGCGCGATGACCCTGGCTGGTCCCCCCGCAGCTGCTGCAGCAGTGCCGCCTGGTGGAGCGCATCCTGACGTCCTGGGAGGAGAACGAGCGTGTGCAGTGAGTGTCCCCCCGGCCTGCCTTCTGGGGGGGGGGGCGCCGTGGGCAGCTTCCAGCTTTGGCCTCCACCCCCCAGGTCCGCAGGCGGCCCACGGAAAGGCTACATGGGCCACCTGACGAGAATGGCCAACGCCCTGGCGCAGAACACGGAGAAGGGACCCAACGCCGAGCAGCTGGGGCAGCTGCTGAAGGGTGAGGGGCTCGCCCGGGGAGGGGGGCGTGGAGGCCGAGGGCTGCCCCACGTCCTGGTCCTGTCCCTTCCTGCCCAGCAGCTGGGGCAGCTGCTGAAGGGTGAGGGGCTCGCCTGGGGAGGGGGGCGTGGGGGCCGAGGGCTGCCCCACGTCCTGGTCCTGTCCCTTCCTGCCCAGCAGCTGGGGCAGCTGCTGAAGGGTGAGGGGCTCGCCCGGGGAGGGGGGCGTGGAGGCCGAGGGCTGCCCCACATCCTGGTCCCTGTCCCCTCCTGCCGAGCAGAGATGCCCGCTGAGCAGCAGGAGCAGTGGGAGGCCTTCGTGTCAGGACCCCTGGCCGAGACCAACAAGAAGAACATGGTGGACCTGGTGAGGCCCCAGCTTCCCGCTCCTGCAGTGTCTGCTCCCGCGTCCCCCCAGACACAGGCCCTCACCCTGCCTCCTGCTCCTGCCCAGGTGAACACCCAGCACCTGCATTCCTCCAGCGACGACGACGACGAGCGGCTCAAGGAGTTCAGCTTCCCCGAGGAGGCTGTGCTGCAGCAGGTGGGCTGGGCCCCGGGGACCGGCCTGCCCCCCGCCTGCCCGCCCCGCCCC
>PVJC01051752.1:0-11363 GCA_004026665.1 Murina feae
TAGTCTGTGAAGAGACTTCTGCTCACTCCATACCCTCACGGTGCTCATGTTCACTTCTGCAGATCTCAGAAATTAATCTCAGTCATCCTACGCTAAACTGTAGGCTTTCTGAGGCTATGTATAAGATTAACTAATACCGATTTTAAGCCTTATATTTCAGATACTGTGACAAAATAGAGACACTGGTTACCCCTCCAAATGGAGAGGAACAATACCACTGAAAATGCCGAAAAATACTGAAACTTTATTTTCTAACTAGAGGCCCAGTGAACAAATTCATGCACCAGTGGGGTCCCTCAGCCTGACCTGCAGGATCGGGCCAAAACTGGCTCTCTGACATCCTCTGAGGGGTCCCGGACTGCAAGAGGGTGCAGGTCAAGCCGAGGGACCCACCAGTGAACAATAGGGGCTGGGGAGGGACACGGGAGGTTGGCCAGCTGGGAAGGGACTGTGGGAGGACTCCAGGGCATGTCTGGCCTGTGTTGCTCAGTCCCGATCAGCCAGACCCCAGCAGCAAGCTAACCTACCAGTTGGAGTGTCTGCCCCATGATGGTCAGTGCATGTCACAGCAAGTGATTGAGCAGCCTTAGCATATCATTAGCAAATTACGCTTTGATTGGTTGAACAAATGACTGGACAGCTGGACACTTAGCATATTAGGCTTTTATTATATAGGATATATTGGCACAGAATGAGGATTACTGAATACGACAACATCAAGTGAAATCTAGAAGCTAGAGGGTTAGGACAAACATAGAAGCAATCTTTCTCTTTGAAGATATTGAGCATCCATTCATGACATTGTAGGAACCAAGATTCAGGTTGGGGGTCTACCTGGTGAGAGTCTAATTCCATAAAGTAGGAACCACAAGTTCTGTACACAGTATAGTACTTTGTACACTCAGTTTTCATATACAAAATCTGAGCAACACAACTAGCAAACTTAATTAAATGTGTAGTAAGCACATTAACACAATCATTGGAGAATATGGATCTTTCTTAGAGACATGTGTAACACTTATGAAAATTGATCACTTTTTAGTGTAGGAGTAAACAAGAAATAAACCTACATCCCACACTCATTCCCCCTTTACACACCCACCAGATAGAAACAATGAACCACATCTGTCATGGTTTATGGCACTGAATAAAGGGAGGGGGGATCTATCCTGAGAGTTCATTTAAAAATCCTGTCCTGACTCAAATCACAGCATAAATTCACACTACCTGAGAAATATGAAAAATCTGAAGCTGTAAGCTCAGTTTTAAAATATCAAACTCAGATAACTAATACAGATTTACAGAATATTCAACACAAGATTTATAGAATCCCCTCAGAAAATTTTCCAAGGATTCTGATTTCACATTAAAAAAAAAAAAAAAAAAGAATATACAGAACAGGCACCCTGAGTGACAATTAGCAGTAATAGCATGTATCAGGAGGCAACTCATTCTCACCAACTTCACATTCAGAATTACAGGCAAAAATATAAAAGATGCACATTTAATGGGTTTTAGAACTAAACAGGGTATTGACAAGATGAACGAATAGTGAAAGACTATTAACATGTCCCCCAAAAAATGGTTCCCCAAAATGCGTAACTATTTAAACAAAGTGGTTTTAAATGAAAATATTTCAAAGCTGAAGGCTAGATTTAGAGACATTTTCTATAATGCAGTGCAGAAACACGAGTCAGTGATACAAAGGAGGGCTAGACGGCATGAAGGATAGAATGCAGGCATCAAATATCTGTCTCCCTGGGGGCCCAGAGAGAGGGAAATAAGATATGGAGAGAGATGGTATTTGAAGAAATAATAAGTGAAAAGTTTGAAACTGATAAAATACATTACTACTTATAAAAGCAAGTGCATCTCAAGAGGGATAAAAATAAAATCCACACTTAGAAACATCGCTGTAAAACAGCATACATGCCTTCAGGAAAAGAGACTGCCTTAAAGTTCCTCAGTGAGAGATGCCAGGTAACCAATAAAGGAATGACAAATTGCCAATGGAAGTCAGAAGACAGTGGGATGATAACTTGAATGTGCTGAGAGAAAATAACTCTTTGCCCAGTAAGATTATTTTCCTGAAAGGAGATTAAATGGAAAACAAAAAAATAAAAAGTAAAAACAATTAGACTAACAAAAACTGAGCTGTATGCCCAAAAGACCTTCACTTAATGATATTGTAAAGGTTGTTGTGTAGGCACATGAAAGCAATCAGATGGAAGATCTAGATGGGAGAATAAGTGAAGACAAAGAAAATGGTAAATATGAAGGTAAATCTATTCAAATATTGACTGTATAAGGCAATGAAAATATTGTTTGTCAAGACTGAGCGGGGAACAAAATGAATCTAAAACACTCACAATCATATCAGCAAGAAAGAGTGATATTGTAGTTAGTTTATTATGCAGTACTTGTATTGCTCAGGGGAAGGGTAAAGATAGTAAAAATCTTAAATTTTCCAAGGTAACCAATTGCAGAACAAAAATATAGAATTAATTAGTTCCAAAATATCAGAGAGGAAAAGAAGCAATGAGAAAATATGTTCAAACATTCAGAAATTTTTTTAAAGCATACAAAAAATGTATTAAGCACAAAGCACAAATACAAAAAAGTGATTAAAATAAATGTAAATATAATGACAATTAAATGTAAAATAACTAAAATTAAGAATTAGCCAGTCAAGAGTGGCTCAGTTGTTTGAGGGTCATTCTGTGCAGCAAAAGGTTGCATGCAGGTTTGATCCCTGGTTGGGGCATGTACAGAAGGCAACTATTTGATGTTTCCCTCTCACATCAATTTCAATCTCTCTCTCTGCTCTCTCTCTCTCTCTCTCTCTCTCTCTCTCTCTCTTTCCCATTGCTATTCAAAAGAAACACTTCTCATTTCTAAGTTATAAATATGAGAAGAAATAAAAGTAAAAGAATGCAAAAAGTTATACCAACTACTACCCAAAATAAATATGCAAATATGTAGCTGTGTTAAAAAAAGATGAAATAGACTTTAATCATAAAATATTAACAGAAAATTCCTGTTAAACAATTAAAGATTTAATTATCAAGGAAGATGATAATAATTATAAAGTTGCATGCATATAACAACATAGCCTAAAACATAATAAGCAGAAATTGAAAGGACTAGAAAGAAAAATATCACCTCCATCATCAACAGCATCATGGTGGGATGCTTAAACACAATTTTCATAGTTAATGATAAATGTATCAGAAAAAAATAAATATTCGTATACAAAGTTTGAGAAATGTACCTAGCTAACTTAAACAACCATAGATAGCACATTAACACAACCAGTAGAGAATATAAATGTTTCTAAGCACATATATAACACATGAAAAATTATCTACCAGACCATAATTCAAGCATAAAAAATCAATACAATTAATTAGATATTAATAAAATGAGATAAATTTAAATTTTTTCTATTCTAATAAGTTATGATTTCTCATTTAGGCATATATTAGAAAGCAATCATAAAAAGGTGAACAAAAATTATTATTAAAATACAGTGGAAATAATTTATGGGTCAAAAAATAAGTATGTTAAAATACATAGAATTGATAAATAATGAAACTGTGGCGTAACAAAACTGTAATATTCAGCTAAGTCAGTATTTTGAGGAGAATGTATAACCTAATAATCTAATATAATAAAAGAGCAATATGCAAATTGACCATTATCCAAGACACCTAAGCCACGCCCACCAGCCAAGCCACGCCTCCCAGCCAACCAGAGCAGCTGTATGCAAATTAGTCCAGCCAAGATGGAGGCCGGCAGCCATGGAGCTAGAGCAAACCAGAGGCTTCTGTTGCAACTGCCTGCCTAGGCTGGCTGAGCCTCTGCTCAGGGCCATGCCCACCAGCCAATCAGAGTGGTTGTATGCAAATTAACCCAGCCAAGACGGAGGCTGGCAGGGCAGCTCTGCACTGGGAGCCTCTGCAGCCAGCATAGCTGTGCCAGGTGTGTCAGCTCAGTGGGGGAAGGTCCGGCCTGGGGCCTCCTCGGGGCATCCAGGAGCACCTGTCCAGGGTCCGCTACCTTCATCCGCCCCCCAGGGGCCTCCACAGGGCATGCGGGAGCGTCTGCTGCACAGTGCGAAGAAACCAAAGCCAGTCCGCTACCCGGCTCCATCCTGGGTGTGTTTGCTCAGCAGCAGGGCCCCACCGAGGGATCCTGCACCAGCGTCTGCCCCTGGCTCGCCACCCAGCTCTGTGCCAGGTGTGTCTCCTCAGCGGTGGGGGTCCACTAGGCATGTGTGATTGTGGGCCCTCCGGTGGGAAACGTCCTCGCCTGCACTCACCAGCCCTCCCAACCCCCCAGTGCACGAACCCTGAAGGGGCTGTGGGCAACCTGAAAATGGCCCTCAGCCCCTCACCCAGGCTGGCCAGGCATGCCAGCAGGTGGACATCTCCCCCGAGGTGTTCCCAGACTGCAAGAGGGCACAGACCGGGCCGAGAGACCCCCACCCTCCGAGTGCACAAATTTTTGTGCACCAGGCCCCTAGTTTAAAATAAAAAAGGATAAAATTCAATGAGCAAAGAATCCAATTTGAGAGGTCAAACATAAGTGGGAGGAAAGATATAAGGCAGATAATAATCCAATAAAAATAGACAAATTCTTTGTAAGACTAATGGAAGAAAATAATCAGTATTAGAAATAATAAATGTATATAACTACAGATGCTGCATCAAGTAAAAATATTTAATGAACAACTTTACACTGAAAATATATAAAATAGACAAACTACTACAAGTCCTGTATAGTAAAGAGCTAATATGCTAATTAGACTAACAGCAGAATGACCTTCTGGACAACTATCCAGACAAAGCCGGGGCTGCGAGGGCTGAGACCCTTGCACAAATTTCGTGCATCAGGCCTCTAGCAATAGTTATAAAAACATATTAAATGGATAAATTACTACAAGTAAACTTATAAAAATCAACACAAGAGCAAATAACAAATGTAAATAATCCTATATTTAATAAATTATATCAGCAGTTTGAATTATTTCTACAAAGAAAATATAAATCTTAGATGGTTTTCCCTTTTAGTTCTGTCAAGAGACAAATCCAGTCTTAAATATTACAAATAATAAAATTGTGGAAATAGTCTAAAGCTTATAAGAAAACAAAATTATAGACCCATCTCATTCATGAATTTTAATGTAAAACTTCAAATTAATGTTAACAAATTGAATCTAAAATGTACAGAAATGATAATACACTATGCCCTCAGGATGCAGAGTAATTTAACATTAAAAATTAATTTATATAAGTTTGTTATTAACAATCTAACAGAGAATAAGAATTATGTTTGATGAGAAGAAAATTGCATCTACGTTTAAAAACATAATTCATAACAAGCTAAAAGAATAGGTAAATTTCTTTTAAATGGTAACATATATCTAAAAATACAGCTTAAAATACACATTATACTTAATGGAAAAATTCTGAAACATTTCCTTTATGAACAGAAGAAGGAAGGGTGCCTGTTACTACCATTTCCAGTCAACATTTCCTAATGACTTACCATGCAATAAAAAGAAATAAAGAAATAAAAAGTATAAGTACAAGAAAAAAGAAAGAAAGGGGGGTTGGAGGGAAGGGAAAGATTATTTATAATGTGGTTATTAAAGTAGATAAATTATGAGAATTTAAAAATATGTTTAACGAATTACTATGATTTAAAAGTCATTTATATACAACAGCAACCACTATTTTAAGCTTTAATTAAAGATACTTTTTAAATAGCATGAAAACATAAACTAGCTAGAAACAAATCTAGCACAGATTTTAAACTTGTAGGGAAGAAATTATAAAACTATACTAAAAGATATTAAGGAAGATCCAAATAAATAAAGGAATGAGCTTACTATCAGTTATTTCAAAAATGACATACAGTTCAATGCAAATTTAACCAAAATCCTTAAAGCTATTTTGCAATACTTGAAAAGCAACTTCTAGAAAGCATATAGAAAGACCTAAGGAGCAAGAACCACCCAGATACATATGTTGCAGAAACCAAGTGAGCAGTTCTACTCATCAGACTTATTAGAAGCTACAGTAACTAAGAACCCATGCCATTGGTGCAGACACATTAGTAACCCTGCAGGGGAACACAGACCCCATGCAGACCTTCGCATGTGAGAAACATGCTGTGTAACAATGGGGAAAGCATGACTTTTGCAATAATCTGTTCTGAAACAATCTTTCACATAAAGAGAAAAGAAAAAAAGAAATCAGAGTACTACCTCACACCACACATAAAAATTAATTCCAGATGCTTTACATATTTAAATGTGTAACATAAAGTATAAACTCTTTAGAATACCATATGGAAGAATATTTCCATGACTGCAGAATAAGAATGAATTTCTTAATATTCAAAAAAGGCAAATCAAAAAGAAAAAGTAAATGTAAACATATTAAAACTAAGAACTTCTCGCTGATACAAGACACCATTGTGAAAATGAACATAAATCACAAGTTGGGAAAGCATATTTGCACTGTATATAACTGGTAGAGAATTAGAATATGAAATGCTTAAAGAAATATTATAAGTCAATAGGAAAAAAATAATTCAAAAGAAAAATGTGCTGGCAAAAACTGAAACCATTTCCCCTAAGAACAGGAACAAGACAGAGATGTCAGCTTTCACTACTCTTATTCAACATAGTACTGGAAGTCCTAGCCACAGTTATCAGACAAGAAGAAAACATAAAAGGGATCCAAATTGCAAGGGAGGAAGTGAAACTATCATTATTCACAGGTGTCATGATATTGTACTTGGAAAACCCTAAAGACCCCACCAGAAAACTAATAGATTTAATAAATGAATTTGGCAATGTAGCAGAATACAAAATTAACACCCAGAAATCATTGGATTTTTATACACCAATAATGAACTCTCAGGAATAGAAACTAAGAAGACAATCCCATTTACTATTGCAACAAAAAAATTAAAATACTTAGGAATAAACTTAACCTAGGAAGAAAAATACCTATACTTGGAAAACTACAGGAAGCTGAAAAAAGAGATAGAGAAAGATACAAACAAGTGGAAGAATATAGAGTGTTCATGGATTGGTAGAATTAATATTATTAAAATGTGCACACTACCCCAAGCAATCTGTAGATTCTTTGCAACCCCTACTAAAATACCAATGGCATATTTCACAGATCTAGAGGCATCGATTTCTGGTTATTAATTTTGTATCCTGTGGGAAGCTGGCACAGCCATGGCATACTCAGCCCCAGGGCGCCTTATGTGCTATGCCAGCTCAGCCTGGTTCAGAGACCCTGAGTGGGGCCAATGAAAGGCTTAGGAAAGACAGACATGAGAATGAAAGCTGGGTCTCAGCTGGTTTCATTCTCATGTCTGTCTTTTCGAAGCCTTTCATCTCCCCCACTCAGGGTCACCGAACCAGGCTGAGCTGGCATGAGTATGCCATGGTTGTGCGAGCTCCCCACAGTATCCTATTTCAATACCAAATTCATTTAGTAAATCTAGCAGTTTTTTGGTGTAGTCCTTAAGGTTTTCTATGTACAATATTATGTCATCTGAGAATAAGGACAGTTTTACTTCTTATTTTCCAATTTGGATGCCTTTTATTTCTTCTTCTTGCCTGATCTAAAGAAAACAAAACAAAAATTTATATGGAACCACAATGACCCTGAATAGCTACAGCAATCTTGAGAAAGAACAAAGTTGGAGGAATCATAATACTGGATATCAAATTAAAAAGCCACCATAATCAAAACAGCCTGGAAACAGGTATATATATCAATGGAAAAGATATACTAACTTTTAAAATACTGACAGCATATTTTACAGATCTAGAACAAATGCTCCAAAATTGTATATGGAACAAAAAAGACCCCAAATAGCTGCAGCAATCTTGAGCAAGAAGAACAAAGTTCACGGACTCACAATACCAAATATCAAGTTGTACTACAAAACCACTATACAGCCTGGTAATGGCACAAGAAGAGGCATATAGATCAATGGAACAAAACAGAGACCCCAGAAATTGAAGAATAGCCTAGCACTAATAAAAAATATAGTGAAAGGAATACACAGCAGATTAGGGGAAGCCAAAGATTGGATCAGAGAATTAGAAGATAGGGTGTAAAAATCACAATATCAGAGAACCAAAAAGAAAAAAAAAACAATAATTTTAAAAACAAGCACACAGAGAAGGACAGCTTAAGGGGAACTGTGGGACAACATGAAATGTAACAATATTTCCATCATAGGAGTGCCAGAAAGAGGGAGAATTTGAGCAAAGGATAGAGACATGTTTAAAGAAATAATGACAGAAAACTTCCTTAACCTGGAGAAGGAAAAAGGCACACAAGTCCAAGAGCACAAAGAATACCAAGCAAAAAGAACCCAAATAAGCCCATATCCAGACACATCATAATGAAAATGCCAAAAATTAAAGACAAAGAGAGCATCTTAAAGGCAGTAAGAGAAAAGCAATTAGATACCTACAAAGAAGCTCCATAGAGTTGTCAGCCGATTTCTCATCAGAAACTCTACACCAGAAGAAATGGTTTTTTTAAGTATTCAAAGTAATGAAAAGCAAAGATCTAAAACGAAGATTACTATATCCAGCAAAACTATCATTCAATATATATGGTGAAATAAAGAGCTTCCCAGACAAGAAAAAAAGGGGGGATAAAAAGAATTTGTCACCATTAAACCAGCACTGCAAGAAATGGTAAGGAGACTGGAGGGGGAGAGAGAGAGAGAGAGAGAGAGAGAGAGAGAGAGAGAGAGAAACATAGGCATACAGAATTAAAATAGTAATAAATAGGCACCTATTAATAGGTAAATGAATTTAAAATCTCCAATCAAAAGATATAGGGTAGCTGAATGGATACAAAAGCATGACTCAAATATTTGCTATCTACAAGAGACCCACCTCAGAACAAAATACTCACACAGGATGAGAGAGAAGGGATGGAAAAATATTTTCCATGAAAATGGAAATGAAAAAAAAAAAGCTAGAGTGGCAATATTCCTATTTGACAAATAAACATCAAACATGCTGATTTCACTAGATAGACCTTCCAGACAAAAAAATTAACAAAGAAATAGTGATCTAAATTGCACACCAGATAAGATGGATTTAATTGACATTTGTAGAACATTTAACCCTAAAGCCATAGACATTCCAAAAGATAGATCACATAATAGGACACAAAACAGGTCTCTACAAGTTCAAGAAGATTAAAATCATATTAGGCATCTTTTCAGACCACACTGGAATGAAATTAGAAATCAACTATAGTAAAAACACTAAAAACATTCAAACACATAAAGGCTAAATAGCATGTTATTAATAAATGGGTTACCAATGAGATCAATAAAGAAACCAAAAATTTTCTGAAAAAAAATGAAAGTGAACACACAACAACACCAATTCTCTGGGACACAGCAAAAGCAGTCCTGAGAGGAAAGTTCATTGCATTCAGAAAACTATAAAAATTAATAGTAAATTATTTAACCCTACAACTTAAAGTATTAGAAAGAGAACAACAAGAAAAGACCAAAGTATAATGAAGGAAATAATAAAGGTTAGAACAGAAATAAATGAAACAGAGACACACACAAAAAAAAAATCATGAAACCATGGTTTTTTGAAATGATAAGCAAGATTGATGAACCTTTGGCCACATTCGTCAGGAAACAAAGAGAAAGGGCCCAAATAATAAAATCAGAAACAAACACGAAGAAGAATCTCCTGATGCCACAGAAATACAAACTAGTTTGTATTTGGATTTAAAAATAACAATAATAATAATACTATGAACAACTATAAGTCAACAAGCATGTGGATAAAATAGACATTCCCAGAAAAAAATACAACCTCCCAAAATTGAATCAGGAAGAATCAGAAAACCTGAATAGATCAATAACAACTGAGGAAATAAAAGCCATGATCAAAAGTCCCAGCAAACAAAAGTCCTGGTCCAGATGACTTCACAGGGGAGTTCTAACAAACATTCAATGAAGAACACCTATCCTCCTCAAACTATTCCAAAAAATCCAAGAGGAAGGGACACTTCCAAACTCTTTTCATGAAACCAGCATTATCCTAATTCCAAAACCAGATTAGGACACTACAATGAAAGGGAATTACAGGCCAATATTCCTGATGAACATAGGTGCTAAAATCCTCAACAAAATATTAGCAAATCAGATCCAGTAATATATTAGAAAGATCAAACACCATAACCAAGAGGAATTTATTCATTCCAGGGATGCAAAGCTGGAACAATATATACAAATCAATAAACGTGATATGTCACATAAACAAATTGAAAGACAAAAATCACATGATCATGTCAACAGACATAGAAAAAAGCACTGAACAAAATCCAACACCCATTTTTGATAAAAACTCTCAGCAAAGTGGGAATAGAAGAATCATAATTCAACATAATAAATGCCACATATTACAAACCTACAGCCAAAATCATACTCAATCAAAAAAAATATATTAAAGCCATTTCCCCTACAAATAGGAACATGACAAGGATGTCTGCTTTCATTACTCTTATCCATCATAGTACTGGAAGTCCCAGCCACAGTGATAAGATAAAAAGAAAAAACAAAAGGCATCGAAATTGAAAAGAAGAAAGTAAATCTCTCTTTATTTGCAGATGATATGATAGTGTACATAGAAAACACTAAAGACTCCAGCAAAAAAAACTACTAGATTTAATAAAGGATTTTAGCAATATAGCAGGATACAAAATCAATACCAAAAAATTGATGTCTTTTCTATACAATAATAATAAATTCTCAGAAAGAGAAACTAAAAAAAACAATCCCATTTACCATTGCAACAAAAAAATTAAGACACAGGTCAGACATATAGATCAATGGAACAGAAAAGACCCCAGAAATTGACCTAAGCCATTAGGCTTAATTAATGTATGACAAATTGTGCAAGAGCATACAATGGAGTCAAAACAGTCTCTTCAATAAATGTTTTTGGGAAAATTGGACAGATACATGCAAAAAAATGAAACTAAACCAATCAACTTACACCATACACAATAGTAAACTCAAAATGGATAAAAGACTTAAATGTAAGAATCTTAGAAGAAACCATAGGCAACAAAATCTCAGACATCTCTCATGGCAATATGTTTGCAGATACATTTCCTAGGGCAAAGAAAACTAAGGAGAAAATAAACAAATAGGACTATCTTAATAAAAGTGTAACATTGAAATTAACCATTTCTCTGGGACGGGGTAAGCCATGCCCACCAGCCAATCAGAGCGACTATATGCAAATTAGCCCAGCCAACATGGCGGCTGCCACTCAT
>PVJC01051753.1:0-11360 GCA_004026665.1 Murina feae
TTTTTATCAATTGTTCTATGTAAGAACGTCTGGGCCTGACTTGGTGGTAGTCACTTAAAATGGTACAGTGGGAGAGTCTTGAAAGATGCTTATTTTATAGATGAGGGAGGAATAGGGAAGACTCTTGGAAGGGATTCAAGTTCAAATGCAGATGTCTGAGAAAGGGTATAACAGGACCCAGTAGTAGAAAATTGAGGAGGATGACAGAACTGAAAGGTACAACAGTATTTTAGATAAAGCTTTACGGATTCCTTCTAGCAGTATGTGGATTGCAGTTGGAGCTAAGTGAATGGTTTTGCTATAATGTGTTGCGCAGCTGTTAGGAGATGCCAGATGTGTGTGTGTGTGTGTGTGTGTATGCACACCTGTGCATGTATTATGTGTTATGATCTTTGGATAGACTTGCTAACAAGGGCCTGCATGTGGTCCCTTACCTGTATTTGCAATCAGCTACAGCTTTCAAAGGCCATAAGAGCATCTTCTGGGTTCATTGCAGTGACAGCTCTCCCATTGGGTGCTGTGATAATGATTTTGGCAAAAGTAGATGTTTCTTAAAACATTGGCTTACTTAAAAACGTCATGGGCATTACCCAGAGAGAATCTGCTCCAGTTTTAGGGTCCCTGAAAATTCTTTTTTTTCTTGATTCAACCCTTATAGCATGGACTTAAGCAAAATTTTGACTTAAGGGAAAACTTAAAAGTCAAGTGTCACTGAGTTGACTTTAAGTAAACAATCTAAAGATCACAGTATAGTCCTTTTATTAAATTCATTTTTATTTGCTTTTTTTTGGCCAGCTATATCAAGGCATTCAAGTACTTAGGTCTTCATGAAACTATTTCTTTCCTCCACTTGTGTTAATACAGATATTAAGTCTAATAGTATCTACTTAGCATAAACAAGAAGATAAAAATGATTCCTATGATTGAAATGTTTGTTATTTAGCATTAAGCATCTTCCTGCTCCCATGCGTTTTGCATTTTAATCCACTCAGAGCTTGGTTTGGGGATTGCTAGATTAGTTTTAATCCCTTGTCTAATAGTGGAGTAGTGGTGAGATTTATTACACAGGCAGGGTTTGGTTCTTGGATTTAAGAGGGCTCACGTACACTCTTCATGCATATTAAATTTGGGAAACCACTGGTTCAGTATAAAAGGTTGAGGAGACATCTTTTATCTCAGAATGGTTCTCTTTAGGAACACAAAGTGCAGACGGCATTTATCGCATTAATGAAAAGAAAATTTATTATAAGTGTTTCTCTCTTTTGGGGTCAGATTACTGTTTTCAGAATCTGTTTTGTTTTTTTTCCCTTTTGAAATGTGCTCTACCATCATTTCAAAGCATTCTAGATGTTTTCTTTTTCTTTTAATTTTTGGGAGGCCACCTTGAGGGGAAAGATAAATATGTTATTATATAGTGGGTTCTTCCCAAGAAAAATG
The DNA here is from genome assembly GCA_004026665.1 of Murina feae. Lineage (NCBI taxonomy): Eukaryota > Metazoa > Chordata > Mammalia > Chiroptera > Vespertilionidae > Murina > Murina feae. Next base: position 1,438 of record PVJC01051753.1, read on the forward strand.
GAAAAGGTTCAGTACTATCAAACCAGGGGAATAAATATTTTTAAAAACCACAAGAAAAGTAGGGTAGCTCACTATTCCTAGAGAACCTAGTCATTGACACATTTTTCCAAATTGATATACAAACCTGCTATTTTGAAGATTAGGGGTGTATTATTATTATTTTAATATTAGCTACGTTCCACATGCTGTAAAAAGATTCTGGTTAATGGAAAACTTAAAATCAGAATACCATGACTTGCAGATTCCTGTGATTCATAAGTAAAAGTAATACTGGAACCAAACTTGTGTGGTAGCTTGTTTTTTTTTTTCATTGTTCTTTTTAAGTAATTTCATCTTAAGGAAAAGAATAGAATGCATTAAGATGAATAGATAGGTGCTGGGAACTACTTGGGTTATTGGGTGGCAAGTAAAGAATTTTTATGGTGTCAAAATAGCATCTAATATTTTAAATGAATCTTAATCACAGAACTTAAGTTTGCATCTGATGAACTTAATCTGTGACCCCGGAAATGTTATTTAGTTTGTCTTTCAGGGCTGCTTTTCTCCCCATTAAGGTCTGATCTTCTAAAGGAAGATCACAAGTGTGTGTAATGGTCAGTGGTCTCCTAATAAAATAAAGAGGAGCTCAAATGAGGGCAATACAGTTCTGCTTAGTTAAGAGCCATTTTTAAAATGTAAAAAACAGTGTTTTCTCTTTATGATTTGAGAGTTCAAAGGAGCCAGCCTTTCCGTGTTCTTCAATTTTACTTCAAATTGATTTTTTATTTTGTTTACAAATATATTTTATTCATTAAATTTGTTTGGTGCTGGATATGAATATGAGTAACTCAAAGTTGGTTTTCTTGAGAGTCCAGAATAAGAAAGAAATATATTCTCTTGGAATGTTATTGATGATATGATTTTAAATCCTGATCAACATGACTTTTAATATATACATTTAATTATATACATACACACACACACACATATGGACTTAATAATAATACCAACTTTGGACCTCTGATCCAGCTTTTAACATATATGAGATAGATGAGAACACGCTGTTGGATTTGACAATTTTTAAGGTACCTTTTTGCTCCAGGATTTTGTGATCATATGATCTAATGTCAGACAGAAATCTACAAACCTATTAAATTTCTGTTTTGAAAACTCAGCCAGTTGAAGTTTTAAAATATTTCTTTCATGTTGTATAAAACATACATACAATAGTAATATTTGTGCACTTGGGGGGGGGTGTCGCTAAGCCCGGCTTGTGCCCTCTCACAGTCTGGGACCCCTCGGGGGATGTCCACCTGCTGGCATGCCTGGCCAGCCTGGGTGAGGGGCTGAGGGCCGTTTTCAGGCTGCCACAGCCTGTTCAGGGTTCGGGTCCCTACTGGGGTGCCTGGCCAACCTGGGTGAGGGGCTGATGGCCATTTGCAGGCTGCCCACAGCTCCCATTGACTCAAGGTCCCAGCGAGTCTGGCTGGAATCAGGTTTCTGAGGTTTATTTATCTTCTATAATTGAAACTTTGTTACTTTGAGTGGAGGCTTAGGCAGGGAATGAAGCCTCCTGTTTGCTTCAGCTCCATGGCTTCTATAATTGAAACTATATTGCCTTGAGCAGAGGCCCAGCCAGCCTACGCAGACAGTTTACTCCTGGTGCAACGGAAGCCTTCTGCTTGTTCCAGCTCCGTGGCTGTTGGCCTCCATGTTGGCTGGGTTAATTTGCATACAGCTGCTCTGATTGGCTGGGGGGAGTGGCTTGGCTTGTGGGCATGGTGTAGGTATCTTGGAGTGATGGTTAATTTCTATATTACTCTTTTATTAGAGTAGATGGCTTTGACTTTAAATTCTTGGTAATTTCTTCATATGCATTTGCCATTTCATGAATTCTCTCTACAGCCATATGATTTTATTTAATCCATCCATTAAGTATTTTACTTCAACAACATATTTTAATGTCAAGAGTTCTATTTACTTTTCTTTCTAATTTATCAGCTAATTCTTGATACCCTGTCATCTTTTGCTTATTATTGCATCTCTTCTCTTACTTCTTTAAACATTTTTGTCCATAGATGCTTTCTATTCTGCACTTGGAGGTCCCAATATTTATGTGCTTTGAGGGGTCTAACCCTCATAGTTGTTATTTTGATGGTTCTCTTTAACAGTGTCTTGCCTTTGAATGTGCTTATTGATCTTTTCTTCTGAACTTTACTTCTTTCTTTAGAATTATCTTTATGAAAATCATACAGATGTACCCATTTCCCCCCAATTGAACCATTCTAGTGCCACCCCCTTAACCCCAATCCCAGGCCTTCACCACACTGTTGTCTATGTCCATGGATTATGCAGACAAAGCACAACAAAGCTAAACCCATATATGTTGTTTCCTAGCTTCATTTAAATTGATATAAACATGGTTTTCTGTGTATATAATTCTAATGTCAGGCAAAATTAGTGGTATAGTATAACTCAAACATTTCTGTAGTTAAAGTCATTCAGAGAGGAGTAGTGATGGGGGAGGTAGCAATGATTAATTTTTTTCTTTTTTGCAAAGTTTCTTTTTCTTCTTCTTCTTTTTTTTTTCACCGATCCTGATCAGGAACAGGTACATTACAACCTTTAGCAATAAGAATCTCATTGAGAAGCTTGAGAGATGTTTTGTTGGAGATATGTGTTATTGGCTTATCTTTCAACCATCCACATTCTAGGATGTATTTCCCTCCCTCCATGAGCTAGCTACTAAGTAGTTCTTTATGCTACCAACACCCTTCTCCCCACTAACTGTTTATTGGATGAGGGTGGCCACTGCCCTAGATAGAACCCAGAAAAATCCAGAAATTCTCTAAGTGGGTGAGCCTGAAACATGTAAATTCAATAGCTATGGTAGAACCGTCTGTACTCACTATGGGAACTATGGATCAGAGGTTATTCTGCAGAGAAAGGGAGAAGAATTCAGAGAGTGGTTGAGGTGAGTGGTAGGAAGAAAGGATCACCAGGGTAACTGACAGCATTTTTCTTCCTCATTCCAGTTCCTTTCCAAATCAACTGCCTTACAACCTTTGGGTTCATGAGATACCTATTTGTTCTCAGAACTATGTTTTTTTCTTCTTCTTTTTGTAAAAATGTCTTTTGGAGCCACAGACTAAGGCAACTAATATACCTGGATTTAACTTCTAGTTCTAGTGACACTGAGCAAAGTTACTTAACTCCTAGGAAACTCAGTTTCTGCATCTGTAATATGGAGGTAGTCACTTCTGTTTTGTGAAGTTCTTGTGAGAATTTGAGCAATAGATGTAGTAGACTACCTTGAGTAGATTTTTAATAAATAACAGTTATTACTTTTAATCACATTTTCCCAGTCCAATATGACATAATAGTGTAATGTTTGCATATTTATTATTACACATCCCATTCTGTCTGCATTATTGCTTCTTCGATGTTCTCCCTATATTCCCATTAGATTTTGAGCTTCCTGACTGAATGAATTCTAACATGTGCTTCTCTATAACTTATCAGAAACCATCCCAAAGTTTGTGTTCAATAAATAATTATTGATGGGAAAAATACTTTTGGGATTTCTTGTCAGGGAAAAACCAGAAGAGCCAAGACTAGACCACTTTACATATTATTTATGATTGCTCTCTTTATAAAGTGAGCCAAGCACAAACTCTGATGTCTTCCATTCCAGAAAGAACTGCCCTTAAGTGACTAGTCTTTTCCTTGTATAATCCCCTGAAAACTATGTTATTTTAGTCATCATTTTTCAAATCAAATTCTATGAGGAACTCCAATATATGAAGCAGATTTTAGCAGAGACTTTGTGGCTGAGCAGGAGAGAGAAGCCTTGAGCCCTATATCCCATCCTTAAGGTAGATTTCAAGGTACCTTAGGGCTCTGAGGAAAATACTTTGAAAACCATTACATTAGATTATTTGGGATAGCCTATGTAACCAATAATTATCATGGGTTTTTACTGAATTAAAAAATGTGAAACCAAAAGAGCAAGATGTTATAACTCTTCCTAGGGTTTTTATGAAAGATTTTAGAAAACTTTGGGGTAGTGAACATACAATACTATATAGAGATGATATAATATAGAAATATACCCCTGAAACCTATAAAATTTCATTTACCAATGTCACCCCAATGAATTCTTTAAAATTTTTTAAAAAGAAAGCTTTAGGGCATTGCTGTCAAGCTTGTTACAATTGGTGGTATGGGAATTCTGGGCCGCTGTTATAAGCAAGAGTGATTTTGATGAGGTAAGATGTCAATGTTTTGTGTTTGATGTCAAAAGACATAGGTTTGGGTTTTGGTTCCTTTTCTTATGGCCAGTGATATTAGGAAACTTTGTGAATTTACTGTCTCAACTACAGATTGAGAATTATTATCCTTGTGTACTTCACGGATGAAATGAGAGTTAAAATGGTTTTATAATCTGAAAAATAGTACTACGTATGTATGAGATACTTTTTAGTAATAAGATGAAGGGACTAAAGAGAGAAAATATATACAATTAATGTATAACTTAACTAAACTTAACTGTTCTCATCTTGTGACATGGTCTACACATTTCTTTTAAATTTTCCTAAGATAAAAACCCAAATAAGTGTAGCAGCAATAAAGGCCCTTCTATTGGTTTGGAGGTTTCTTGTTTCTCCAAATCTTTGTATTTTTAAAATGCCTTTTATAATATCCAGGCATTGAAAACACATTGTGAACTTCCGCTTCTGAAAAGATGAAATAAATAGGAACAGAAAAGAGACAGCCTTGTAAGATAGAAAACTTTCAGGCAGTATATATATATATTTTTTTATTATTATTTTTTTTATTTAATTACATAAAGTATTACAAAGATTAGTACAAATATCTCTTTTTTCCCCTGCCCTTCCCCCAGCCTCAGGCAGTATATTAACTTGCTAGGACTGCTGCAAGAAAACCACAGACTGGATAGCTTAGACAATAGAAGTGCATTGTCTCACGGTCCTGAAGGCTGGAAGTTTAAAATTAAGGTGTTGGCAGGTTTCATCTGAGGGCAGTGAGGGAAGGATCTGTTCCTAGCCTCTTTCCTTGGCTTGTAGGTAGCCAGCTTCTCTCTGTCTCTTCACATTACCTTCCTTTTATGCATGCTTCTGCGTTCAGATTTCTTCTGTTCATAAGGACATCAGTTGTATTGGTTTCGGGTCCACCTTAATGACCTCATTTTAACTAGATCACTGCTGTAAAGATCTTATCTCCAAATAAGATGACATTCTGAGGGTTAGAACTTAATTGAATTTTTGGATAACACAATTTAGCCCATAACAGTAACTGCTCTACTCTAGGGACACAGCACAGAAAAATCTCTGGCCTCACCCCATTTCCACCAACCAGGGCCAAGTGGAGAGCTTATACTTCCACCCTTGCCAGGCCCCTACCCTCACCTCTAATTTTCATCAGTAAAGACTATGTGAGGAGCCTGGATTTGCACAGTGGTGTTAGGACACCCCTCCCTGCTCTGTACTGTGGTGGTGTCTGAGGAGGCCTGGTGGAAAGTCTTCCCTCCCATGCATAGGCAGCAATATCAAGAAACACCGTTGGTGTCCATGGGTGAGTGGGGAACTTGGACTTATATTCCTACCTTCCCTGATGTCTCTTGTTCCCTGCTGGAGTAGTGTCAGAGGAGCCCTACTAAAGCAGAAGATTTAAGGTAAGATCCAGTGTCTGATAAGAATGTCCAGTTTCCCTTCAATAATCACTCCTACCTAAAACTACAATGGAATAAAAATAGGAGCCAATAACAGAGAAAATCTCCAAACACATTTCTACATGATCCATGCATCAAAGAGGAAATATCAAAGAAAAATTTTAAAAAATACATGGAACTGAATGAAAATAAATGTTCAAAATGTCAAAACATGCGGGACATAGCTAAGGCAATGCTGTGAGGAAAAGGTATAGCACTGAAAGCTTGTATTAGGAAAGAGGAAAAAATATCAAAATCAATAATCTAAGCTCTCACCTCAGTGAAATGGAAAATCAAAATAAATCCAAAGCAAGCAGAAGGAAAGAAACAGTAAATACACAAGCAGAAATCAGTGCAATAAAAAGCAGTAAAACAGTAGAGAAAATCAATAAAACAAAAAGCTGGTTCTTTGAAGTGATCAATAAAATTGACAAAACTTAGCAAGACTGACAACAGAACAATGAGAGAAGACACAAATTACTAATATCAAGAATAAAACAGAGGTATCACTAGACCCCACAGACATCAAATGGATAATAAGAAAATAGTATGAACAACTGTACACACACATTTGACAACAAGCTACTAACACTCACATACTATGAAATAGATAATTTTAGTAGTTCTTTAACTCTTGAGGAAATTGAATTTGTGACCTAAAACCCCATGAAAAAGTATTATCCAGTGAAACATTCAGGCCCTGATGGTTTCACTGGATAATTCTACCAAATGTTTAAAGAATAATTCTATACTGTCTCTTAGAGAAAATAGCAGAGGAGGGAATATTTTCCAACTCATCCTGTGAAGCCAGTATTGCTCTGATATCAAACCTAGAAAAAGACAGTATAAAAAAATAAACAAATAAGATATCCCTCATAAATATAGACATAAAAATTCCTTGCAAAATATTAGACACTATAATTCAGGAATATATATAAAAATAATTATACACCACAGCATTTCCAAGGATGCAAGACTGATTTAATATTTGAAAATCAATCCAATCTACCATATTGACAGATTAAAGAATGCATAGATCAATCAATGCAGAAAAAGCATTTGAATAAATATAGTATGCATTCATGGTGGAAGAAAGTATCATAAAACTTGGAATAAAGAACTTCTTTAGTTTGATAAAGAATATGTACCAGAAACTATAGCTATCATCATACTATTTCTATTTAATAGTAGTACTATATGTTATAATCAGGTTAGTAAAACAAGAAAAAAAGGCCATTTAATCAGAAAAGAAGAAATAATACTCTATTTACAGATGATAAGAGTGTCAATGTAGAATATTTCAAGAATCAATTAAAAAAACTCATAGTACCAATAAATGAATTTAGCAAGATCTCTGGATACAAAATCAGTTACATTTTTATAGTTTAGCAATGAACATGTGGAAACTGAAACTTAAAATGTAATACCATTGAGAAAATGAAAAGAGAAGCCATGGAGTAGGAGAAAATATTTGCAAAACACATATAGATAAAGATCTGATATGTAAATTATACAAAGAACTCTTAAAATTTACAATCAGTAAATAACTGGATTAAATAATTGACAAATGATCTGAACAGATACTGCACCAAAAATGATGTAAACATGGCAAGTAAACATATGAAAAGATGCTCATCATCATTAGAAAAAGTCATTAGGGGATTGCAAATTAAAACAATAATGAAATGCTATTGCACACCTATTAGAATGAGCAAAATCCAAAACATTAGTAACATGGAATTCTGGCACGTATGTGGAGCAACACAAATTCTCGTCCAAATCTAGTGGGAATACAAAATGGTGTAGCCACTTTGGAAGACGATTTGGCAGTCCTTACAAAACTAAACATAGTTTTATCACATCATCCAGCAGTCATACTCCTTTGTATTTACCCAAATGAGTTGAAAACTTACATTTATGTAAAAACCTTCACACAAATATTTATAGTAGCTTTATTCAGAAATTGTCAAAACTTGGAAGCAATAAAGATGTCCTTCAATAGGTGAATGGATAAATAAACTATGGTATATTCTTATGATGTAACTAGAAGCCCAGTGCACAAAAATTTGTGCACTCGGGGTGAGGGGGGTCCCTCAGCCTGGCCTGTGCCCTCTAGCAATCTGGGACCCCTCGGGAGATGTCTACCTGCTGGCTTAGGTCCACTCCCCAGGGGATCTGGCCTAAGCTGGCAGCCTTCATCCCTCTGGCAGCCCAGGGGCCCTCAGGGGATGTCCACTTGCCAGCGGGAAGCAGGCCTAAGCTACAATCGGACATCCTTAGTGCTGCTGAGGAGGCGGGAGAGGCTCCTGCCACCACCATTGTGCTGGCAGCCATCAGCCTGGCTTGTGGCAGAGCTCTCACTGTGGGAGCACACTGACCACCAGGGGCAGCTCCTGCATTGAGCATCTGCCCCCTGGTGGTCAGTGTGTGTCAAAGTGACCAGTCATTCCCAGAGGTTCTGCTGTTAGGGTCAATTTGCATATTACCCTTTTATTATATAGGATAGGATAGAGGCCTGGTGCGTGTGTGGGAGTCGATTGGTTTGTCCTGAAGGGTGTCCCAGATCAGGATGGGGTCCCGCTGGAGTGCCTGGCCAGCCTTGATGAGTAGCTGATGGCTGTTTGCAGGCTAGCCACATCCTCTTTAGGGAGTGGGATCCTGCTGGGGTACCTGGCCAGCCTGGGTGAGGGGCTGAGGGCTGTTTGCAGGCTGGCTACATCCCCTTTAGGGAGGGAGTCCCTGCTGGGGTACCTGGCTAGCCTGGATGAGTGGCTAATGGCTGTTTGCAGTGAGGCTGGCTGGAATTTATTTAACTTCTAAAGTTGAAACTTTGTTGCTTTAACCGGAGCCCAGGTCGGGTTGCCCCTGACAGCCCAGGCTCCCAGCACTTCCTTGAGCCCAAGGCTGGAAGCAAGTCTCTGGGGATTATTTATCTTCTATAATTGAAACTTTGTTGCCTAGAGCGAAGGCCATAACTGGCCTAGGCAGACAGGAACCTTAGCTTCCTCCATTGCTGGGGTAAGCCTCCTGCTTGTTCCAACTCTGTGCTGCCGGTGGCCATCTTGGCTGGGTTAATTTGCATATAGTTGCTCTGATTGGCTGGTGGGCGTGGATGGCTGGTGGGCAAGGCTTAGGTATAACGGAGTGAGGGTTAATTTGCATATTACTCTTTTATTAGATTAGATATTATTTAATGATTTAAAAAAGACCTAGTAAGCCAAGAAAATACATGGAAAAACTTAAAATCATATTTCTAAGTGAAAGCAGCTAGTCTGAATAGTTTACTGTTATATGATTTAAAGTATATGACTTTCTCGAAAAGGTAAAGCTATGGAGATAGTAAAAAGATCAGTGATTGTCAAGAGTTAGGGGAGGGCCCTGACTGGTTTGGCTCATTGGATAGAGCATCGACCTGTGGACTGAAGGGTCCCAGGTTCAATTCCAGTCAAGGGCATGTACCTTGGTTGCGGGCACATCCACAGTAGGGTGCATGCAGGAGGCAGCTGATTGATGTTTCTCTCTCATTGATGTTCCTAACTCTCTATCCCCTCTTTCCTCTCTGTAAGAAATCAATAAAATGTATTAAAAAAAAGAGGGGAGGGAGAGAAAGATGGCAGACAAAACACAGGGTATTTTTAGGGGAATGAAACTACTCTGTATGATACTATAATGGTGGATACAGGTCATTACACTTTTGTCAAAACTCAGAATGTACAACACAAACAGTGAATTCTAATGTACACTGTGGACTTTGGTTTATAATAATGTGTTAATATTGGTTTATCAACTGTAGCAGGTGTAGTTCTACATTAATTCAAGATATTAATATAGGGGAAACTGCCAGGGTAGCATGAGGGGATATTCTCTCTATTTTCTGTTCAATTTTCATGTAAACCTAAAGCTGCTCAAAAATAGTCTAGTAACTGAAATAAATATGATTACAATTTACAAAATGTGGAATATTTAGATTTATATCTGACAAAACATGTGCAGAGCTTGTATGCTGAGAACTATAAAAAATAATTAAAGATCTAAATGAATAGAGATGATACTAGTACTATGTTCATAGCATTGAAGACTCACCATTGGAAAGATGTCAGTTTCTCCAGTTTGGTGTATAGGATTAGTGCAATGCCTATAAAAATCCCAACAAAATTTTTGTTGATAATTATGAATATTCTAAAAAGTATATGAAAAGGCAAAGGAACTAGAA
>PVJC01051754.1:0-11360 GCA_004026665.1 Murina feae
GATGAGAGAGAAACATCAATCATCTGCCTCCTGCACACTCCCTATTTGGGATGTGCCCGCAACCAAGGTACATGCCCTTGACCAGAATCGAACCTGGGACCCTTGAGTCCGTAGGCTGATGCTCTATCCACTGAGCCAAACTGGTTAGGGCAGTATGTACACTTTAAACACTGATATTTTGATTGCCCCTTTCCTTGGGTCACTAGAGGTTTTATACTTGGGGCAAAAAAACAATACTAAGAGATTCAGTCGGGGGAAAGTTATGCAGGCATTTATGCAAGGTAAGATGGAAAAAAGAGACCCAGAATAAGGCTACCCCACCTTCAGTTTTAGTGAAGAATAGATATGGAATTGAAGATCTAGAAGTTGATTCCTTCAAAGCTACAGTCTTAAACACCTTCAAAAGTCTTCACATACCCCTAGGAAATGTGTGTACCTTAGTCTGAAGATCACTGTCCTAGACCAGGCATAACGTACAAATTGTAAAAGAAAAATTAGTAAATTTGACTACATTAAATTTTAAAACTTATGCATAAGAATAGATACCATAAATAAGATATTTACAACATGTAAAAGATAAATGATTGGCATATGAATAAAGAGCTTCTTCTTCAAAAAAGGATTAAAGACAAACAGCTCAACAGAAAAGTGAGCAAAAGATACAAGTAGACAACATATAAAATGAAATGTGGTTAACATGAAAATATGTTCAATTTCACTAGTAATCAGAGACACGTAGATTAAAACAGTAAGAACTGAAAAGAGATGAAAGCATATATTCACAAAAACAGTTGATGAAACTGTTCATGATAGCCTTATTCATAATAGTCAGAAATTGAAAAGAGACTAATTATCTGTCACCAGAAAAACAAATAACAAAATTTTTAAAAATTCATACAATGAAATTCTACTCAGCAATAAAAAGAAACAGGATAGGAATAAATGCAATAACCTGGATGAATCTTAAAACATTGTGATGAGTGGCCCAACCGGTGTTGCTTAGTGGTTGAGCATTGACCTATGAACCAGGAAGTCACTGGTGCAATTCCCACTCAGGGCATATGCCTGGGTTGTGGGCTCAATCCCAGTAGGGGGCATACAAGAAGCAGCTGATCTTTGATTCTCTCTCATCATGGACATTTCTATTTCTCTCCCTTTCCCTTTATTTCTCTGAAATAAATTAAAAATATAATTAAAAAAACATTATGATAAGTGGAAGAAATTTTCCACAAAAGAGTACACATTGTATCTAGAACAGACAAAACTAATCTCATGGAAAAACAAATACAGAATAATGGTTTTCAGGTCGATGGGGACCAGGGATTGACTTGAAGGTGAATTAGGGGGGAAATAAAAGGGGACTTAGGAAACTGTCTATTGGTGATGGTGATTTATTTTTTATGGAGGTTTTGATTACACAGGTATTATGTACTTGCTAGACTCAGTACATATATACTTACGATTTGGACATTCCATGGTGTATAAATTTTACCTTAAAATTCTGTAAACATGTCCTAGACAGTTTGGCTCAGTGGATAGAGCATTGGTCTGTGGACTGAAGGGTCCCAGGTTTGATTCTGTTCAAAGACACATAGCTGGGTTGTGGGCTCGATCCCCAGTTGGAGGTATGCAGAAGGCAACTGATCAATGATTCTCTCTCATCATTGATGTTTCTAACTCTCTCTCCCTCTCCCTTCCTTTCTGAAATCAATAAAAACATATATTAGAAAAAGTCAGCAAATGTTCAACTCTAGTTCATGATATGCATGCTGAAGTGTTTAGGGGTGAAGTACACAGTACTGATGTTTTCAATTTTCTTTGTAATATATTACAAAATATGATTGATTTTGATTTATGGACACATGATAAAGTAAATGGGACAAAATGCTCATGTAGCTACCACCTGAATTCACTGCATAATTAATTTTTTTACTATATGTTTACATATTTTTCATAATAAAATGAAAAAACAATAATAAGATACTATCTTACACCCACCAGATTGGCATAAATAACTGAGTGATGTGTGAAGATGAGGTAAAATATAATGGAAGCATAAGCTGGTACAACCACTTTGGAGAGTAGCTTAACACTACCTAGTAAAGCTGAAGATGCTCATATTTTATGACTCAGAAATTCTTCTTCTAAGTCTATAACCTAGAATTCCTTATGCCCAAAAAGGTATGTCCAAGAATGTTCGTTGCAACATGGTTCTCTCCAATAATCTTTTATATTGAAACTAGAGGCCCGGTGCATGAAATTCGTTTAAGGGGAGGGGGAGTCCCTCAGTCCAGCCTGCGCCCTCTCACAATCTGGGATGTCTGACTGCCGATTTAGGCCCAATCCCTGATGTCTGACTGCCAGTTTAGGCCCAATCCCTGCAGTCAGATATCCCTTTTGCAGTCCAGGACTGCTCGCCCTTAACTGCTTGCCTGCCTGCCTGCTTGCTCCTAACCACTCGCCTGCCTCCCTACTCAATGTGTGTCATAGCGACCGGTCGTTCTGGTCATTCCACTGTAATGGTCGTTTGGGCTTATATTTATACAGATTCTTAAAATATTAAGTTGTAATAATAATGCAAAGAACACCCATATACCTTTTATCAATTGTTAGCATGTTCCCACATTTGCTTTATCTATGTGTAAATATACAGTATTTTTTCTGAATCATTTGAGAGTAAATTGCACTTAATCCCTAAATACTTCAGCATGTTTTTCCCTAAAGCAAAGGCATTCTTCTGTATAGCCACAATATGACAACACTCAAGACATTTTAACATTTGTTATAATTTTATTATCTAATTTACAATCCATATTCAAATTTCTCCAATTATTGATGGACAGAAGACTATGACAAATGATTCTAACTGTATTATAAATGTATGACATAATCTTACTAAAGAGGGTGGGGGGAAAGGTGCTAATCTAAGTACTTTTAGAAATTAGTGAAGACTAAAGGCAAAATAAACTGTACATAAACACTGAACTCTGGTTGGCAAAATTGTTTCCTATGGAGGTAAAGGTTAACGATTTTAAAACTGCTGGACATGTATACTGGGATTAAACAATAAATAAGTAGACAGCGGATGGTTGAAGACATGATTCTCACTGTTGGATTAAGAAGTTACAGATAAGCAAGAGGAAGAGACTAAAATGATCCATATGATGATATATTAGAGTTGAAGACATCAGTATGAACTCATCTTTAGCTTCATGTAGATACTGATGGTTACATATAGAAATAGTTATTATCATATGCATAGTCATGGTTAGTATACATGAAATTTGTATGTTATGCCTCTAGTCTAGGACAGTGATTTTCAATGTAGGCTACACACATTCTCTACGGGGTATATGAAAACTTTTGAAGGTGCTTACGACTATCAATAACTTTGAAGGAATAGACTTCTAGCTCTTCAATTCCAAATCATGTCACACAGTTGTTTCTTTTTTATTGTAAGAACATCTGAGATCCAATTTCATAGTAACTTTAAAGTTTAAAATACAATATTGTTGACTATCATTACTATGCTGTGGATTAGAGTCTCAGGACTTATTTATCTATTAGTTGCAAGTTTAATTGGAACTTTTTGAGATCTTCAATATGTCCTATATCACATAGGGGTGGTGTTTATGTGACTGCATTTATTTGTCGAAAACTCTTTAAGCACTACACTTAAAAGCTACATATAATTTTATGTAAATTATATCCCAATTTAAAAATTGGAAAAATGCTGAAGATGTTATAATCTCAGAGGCAATCTTAGCTGAGATGTACAGAAGGGGAACAAATTAATTTATAGGCCCCTCATTTACTGTTTTAAAGAACAACAGCCTTCAGTGGGTAGGGGGACTCAGAACTTGTCAATGGCATCAACTGTGGCCTCAGCCCACCATACTTTGGATGCAATCACAGCTTGGTTGTGTGGAATGACTCAAGGTTTGTCAAGTTTGCACATGAGACAAGACAACACCACGGTCTAGGCCTGACTGATTTGGTCAGTAAAGATACAGTGAGTCCCTTCCAGATTTAGAGATTGTATTATTTAAGTAGACAGCAAAAAGTAAAATAAGCCCCAGGTGCTAGCTCCCTGTGATCCCCATCCCACACAGCAAAAGGGACAACACTGAAACAATAGTGCTTCAGTATTGCTGAGTAGCCCATTCTAGGCTGCCACTACTGTGTTTTATGCTCTGCATTTCTATTCTGAAGGAGTAGAACAGGAAGCTTCATACCTCATCAGAACTGGGGAGGCGACATGAAGCAGTCTCATGACAGCCTCTTAGGGGAGGAAGGGAGGCAAGTTGGGAGATGGCCTCATAATAACTTTCACAGGCCTCTCATCTCATGTTCCAGGAGGATCACAAGTCATTCCACCAAAACTCAGATAGTTCAAGCGTTTGCCTATGAGGTTATATGCAATGTCTGCCATGAAAGAGAGTTTTCCTTAATAAAGTTATTTCTCTATTGACAATGGATAGAAACAGTAGCAGCAGCAGCAGCCTTGGGTAAGTGGCAGGACTCAGGCCTCTCTTGAGTGAACTGGCAATGTCCTGGATTGATCATGATTTGAAGGAAATCCAACTTCAGAGTTTTCAAATAACTGGATATGTTAGTTCCTAGAATCTTTGTGTTGTCTTAGAAATTGATTCAGTTCCCTTAACCACACCTTGCTAAGGAAAAGAAGGAATTAGTGGTATTATACAAGTTTGGCCTTTATATTAATTGCAATATGCTTTACTTTTTATTATTTTCTTTATTGAGTGTATGTCTCATTTTCTCAATTAATTTTGGGGGTTTTATTTAGAAATTCCTGAGCAAAGATCTCCTTCTATATTAAGCAAAGAGCTCTTAATTGGTGCTTGGGCCTGAATAAGAATTGCAGCCAGGTTTCTGCCCAGAGAGAGCTAAGTCAACAGTTGTACTTCGGGATGGTACCTGAACAAGGCTTATTCCTGTTTGGGTATGCCACATGTTAGAACACATTAGGAAAAACTAAGACTAACATTCGCAAAGTCAGTGTCCCACAGGAAGCCCGTGGACTACTTAGAAACTACCATATTAGAAGCCTGAGAAAGTGTATGCCAACGATAAAAAATACTAGACACTTGGGAAATAAAATATGCAGCTTAGTTAACTGGCAAAGTCAAAGAAGATGTTGTAAGGTGGGAAAGTATGTCTTTCAAAAAATGAAAATATAGTTTCTAATAAGGACAACAGGGAAGTCTGGAAAACACAGTAGTGCAAATACAAAGTAGAAATTACATGGACTAAGAAAGAATGAGTTCTTTGCTAGGGACGCTAAAGCTCCTTTCTGAAATATATCCAGAAGAAAGCCAGCTAGAGAATCAGGGATTACAAGGATTAAAAAGGGATTTGACTGTGGCAGGAGTCTGGGAGGTGGGGGTTTCAGATTGCTGGTGGTTTAAATGAGAAGGCTTTGGCAAAGCTTTGGGTGAGGCCCTAGAGAGGTGACTGAGTAAGGAACATTTCACCTTTTCCTCTCTCTCAGTTTGTTCTTTCCTCTTCCTATTTCATTCTGTCTCTGGCCTGTTCCTGAATTCTCATTGCTTTGTTCCTCCGTCAGGAATGTCCTTTTCCTGTTTCTCCTTGACCTGAACTTGGTCATTTCCAAATTGTGGTGCCTAGGCCTACTGCAGAACACTTCGAACTGGGCTTACTCAGTAGGCACACAAGTTCTCACCTAAAATCACTACCAAGGAATTTCTTCAGCCAAGTAGTTCCGATCAGAAGTAGGTGAGGGGCAAATAGTTGCATGGAAGCCCTTTGTTCCTTCCTCTGGTGTTTTAGTGGACAACCTGCTCACCCTTGGCCTAGTAGGGTTTAGCTAGGGGAGCCTGACACCTGGTGGTCACCTTTGGGAAGTGCAGAAGAGTTCATACCAGCCCCTTACCATTTATTTCGCATTTCGTTTTATATTAATGACAACCCTGTGAAGTATCATTATTTCAATCTGATTATAAATGGTTTATGTTAAAAATATATAAGCTTATTTAATCAATGGGGTAAGGGTTGTTTGGGTCTTTTCTCGGTTCTTGGGACAGTACCTGATACATAGTAGGTTCTCAGGAAATATTTATTGAAATAGTATTTTTTACTTATCAACATTGTGAAACTTTAATTCAGAGGGAAGTCTCTTTGTAATAGAGCTAATGTGAATACAGTGCCACCAGCCAGATAAACCTAGATTCAATCTGTTGCAACTCTTGCTTGCATATCCATTCCCAGAATCTCTCCACCTTAGGTACTTGGAGACCAAATCTGCTACTAAGAAAAATTCAAGTCTATTGACAGTTTGCTCAACTATAATCATCCTGGAATCTCCACTTTGGATACCACAAGGCTGAGTTTCTGTTCAAATGCAGCCATTTTACATTGAGAAACCACTAGGAAATCACAAGGTTCAGTCAACTTGAGGCTATTCAAATGCTGCCTTACTAGATTCCCCAATCTGGACATTAGGTGCCCAAGATCAATGCTTATTAATAGGAAGACTGAAGTTGTTCAGTATGATGGACAGTTTGTTATAGAGGGAGACTGTGAGTCAAGCGGCAATATATTGAGAGAGAGAGAGAGAGAGAGAGAGAGAGAGAGAGAGAGAGAGAGAGAGAGATTGTTAGATGATTACAATGAAGAGAAGATGTGTGGTGAAGCACGAGACTTGGTTGGAATGTCTGTAAGAAGGATTCTCTGAAAGGTTGGGGGCCTCTGAGGGGACGTTGCTGAAGGTGGCAGCCCCTACCTTGATTTTTCCAAACAAGTCTGATCCCCCTGGGTGTTTTGCTAGAGTCTCTATGTTTAGTCTTTAAAGACCCGATCTTGTAGAAGCATGTGCTTTGTCAAGGATACTTACCCTGCTGATTGTATCTAGAGGTTAATTTGAGTTCAAGCTGTTGTGACAATAAAAAGCCAACAAGGCAGGCTATCAGGGCTATTTGCTACTAAAACTAGCCCCTTAGCCTTCTCTTTCACAGAAACATGTATCAGAGTAATTTGTTCATCTGTCACTCACTCAGGGTCTGCTGGTCAGCTCCAGCAAAGATGGATGATATAAACCTCAAAGACACAGTGTTGAAGGAACTGTGGCTTGAAAATAGTGACAAGGTAGTAGGAGAATGCTAACCTTATCTCTAGGTCCTATGATATGTAGAGAATAAATGAATAAGCAGCCTTCACTGGAGGGAGATGCAGGGAAGCTGTGTATTGAGGGGAGAACTGTATTTCATTTAAAGCCAGAAAGTGGGAAGGTTTCCATGGAAGAGAGTTTGTCTATTGTTGAATTAGAATTCCCCAGGGCCAATTGGAAATCTGGGAGGGAGAGGTGCAGTGGGAATTTGGTGGGTGAGGAGGCACAGAGCAGTGTGGAGATGAAAGAAGAGAGAGGATTTGTTATTGGAGGGGCTTCATCTTGGAATGTGATATGATGTACAGAAGGGTTATATTAGCTTTCCTCAAACCTAAGGCAGGCTGTGGTGGGGAATTGGAGCACTTGGTCATTATTTTGAAACTGCTCAAGGAGGGGTGTGGAGACGTGGGCATATTGTTGAAGTGTTTGATAATGGGTGGTTGCAGAGATAAAATCAAAACTATCTGAGTGTTTAACCTTTGCAGGTAGAAAAGCAGGGAACAGAAAGAGAATAGTGCCTTGAAAAGATTGAAGGGGAAAAGCCTGTACACATTGAGTGACTCCATGAGAAGAAGAAGAAGGGTGTTGTCAGAAATCAGCAAGCTGCCCTACAAGAAATGCTATGTTCTTAACCCCAAACCTTATTTGGCTTCTTCCTTGTTTTTTGATTTCAGCATCTTCTTGGATGACAGCTTTCTTAACTTGGTTGGCAGGCTCTTGGTGCTTTCTATTAGACATCTCTTGTTGATCCTCAGGGATTCCAGTAAGTTCTGTGCTCCTTGAGACCATGGACCAACCACATTTATTTCTCAGATGCCCCTCTATTACTGTCTTTGTTCAATTGACATGTTTTCATAATTGAAGTAAAGGAAGTGAAGATGTGGAGTGAAGTAAAGGAAGTGAAGTAAAGGAAGTAAAGATCCAGAGAGACTTTGATGTGGAGAAGAGGGAACTTGGGTAAAGTTATGTTGATATCCTCATTCTTTACTGTATAATTGAAAGTATGGTCATTGGCTGAAGGTGAGAAGGGTAGTTCGTACCTCATAGGGTTGTTGTATTAAATGCAATAGCAGATGTGAAGCATTTAGTACAGTATGTGGCTCAATAAAAGTTTTCTTAAAGATCCCTCAAGCCCTAGCCGGTTTTGCTCAGTGGATAGAGCATTGACCTGTGGACTGAAGAGTCCCGGGTTCAATTCTGTTCAAGGGCACATGCCCAGGCTTTAGACTTGATCCCCAGTAAGGGGTGTGCAGGAGGCAGCTGATCAATGATTCACTCTCATCATTGATGTTTCTATCTCTCTCTTCCTCTCCCTTCCTCTATAAAATCAATAATATATATATATATATATATATATATATATATATATATATATATATATTTAAAGAAGATCCCTATAGAGAAGTCGGAGTCCTGGCTGGGCATGGCAGTAGTTAAGGCAACTGACAGGGTTGGGCAAGATTTGATAACTGGGGAAATGATGTGGGGTGGGGCAGCACTAGACAATGGATGAGTGAACAGACAGGAGTTGAGATCTAAGTAAGGAGAGGCCAGCAAGCTACTAAATCTCAAGGAAAAAATTGAGGTTCCATCACATTGTATAACCTTAAACAGTGGGTTTTAAGTGAGGCATTGAGCTGCAAACTATTTGCTAGCCAGGGGGCCATCTGTTATGACTCATTATGTTGGCCTGAGAGCCTGACTTAGTAGTGAATCTGGGCAGTCTGATTTAGAGAGTTTATTTAATAGAATGTGGTAGGAAAAGGGAGTAGAGAAATTGGGTCAGGGCAGGAGACTAGCAAAGGGACAAGTGAATTGGAAAATTTAGGATAGTAGAAGGCATATTGTTGAAGTGTTTGATAATGGGATGAAGCAAAAAGGAGAGTGTTTTGTAAGATAGCAGATGACCACAAAAAAGAAGAAAGGGGATGGAATAAAATGCTATATATCTGGCTTTCCTCTGTCAAACATGGTACCCAGAACCCAAATATGTAATTGCTAGAAATTAATTTCTAAAATAGAACACAACAAATCTCTAAAATATGAAATGGATTTATTTATTAAAGATTGATTAAAAGTATACTATCAAAATCAATAAGATGAAAAAACAGAGCAAAGGGCAATGGAAACTAAGGAGAAAATGAACAAATGGGACTACATCAAAATAAAAAAGCTTCTGCACAGCAAAAGAAACCATCAACAAAACAACAAGAAAGCCCACTGCATGGGAGAATATATTTGCCAATGTTTACTAAGGGTTTAATCTCTAAAATTTACAGGGAACTCATACAACTTAACAAAAGGAAGATAAACAATCCAATAAAAAAAATAAAAAAATAAAAAATAAAAAAATGAGCAAAGGACTTAAATAGACACTTTTCAAAAGAGGACATACAGAAGGCAGAGAGACATGAAAACATGCTCAAAGTCACTATCTGAGAGATGCAAATCAAAACAACAAAGAGGTACCATCTCACACTTGTCAGAATGGCTATTATCAAAAAATCAACAAATAATAAGTGCTAGTGAGGATGAGGAAAAAAGGAAACCTTGTGCACTGCTGGTGGGAATGCAGACTGGTGCAGCCACTATGGAAGACAGTATGGAGTTGCCTCAAAAAATTAAAAATGGAACTCCCATTTGACCTAGTGATCCCACTTCTGGGAATATATCCCAAGAAACCAGAAACACCAATCAGAAAGGACATACGCACCCCTATGTTCATAGCAGCACAATTTACCATAGCTAAGATTTGGAATCAGCCTAAGTGCCCATGAGCAGATGAGTGGATTAAAAAACTGTGGTACATCTATACAATGGAATACCATGCTGCTATAAAAAAGAAGGAACTTTTACCATTTGCAACAGCCTGGGTGGAACTGGAGAACATTATGCTAAGCTAGTCAGAGAAAGATAAGTATCACATGATCTCATTCATATGTGAGGTATAATGATCAGCATAAACTGATGAACAAAAATAGATTTAGAGACAAGGTAGCACTGAACCAACAGTCCAACCTCAGAGAGAAGGATGAGAGGGGAGGGAGGGATGAGAGATCAACCAAAGGACTTGTATGTGTGTATTTTAGCATAAACAATGGACACAGAAACTGGGGCGGTGGGAGTGGGGGGTCAATAGGGGAGGGGAAATGAGACTTATGGAATACTTTAAACAACAAACAAACAAACAAACAAACAAAAAACAGAGCAAGTAGTATTGATGAAAGACATCTCCCCAGGAACTTTTTAAAGTTCTTTTTCTCAAAGAGTTAGAGATGTTTCTGTGCTTTACAAACTGTGGTCCTATTTTAAATAGGTACTGTTTGGCTAACATGCACTGGTAATATTTTAGCAGCCACAGTTGCTTGATAAATGAAGATATTTGATGAAATCCAGTTGGCTAAATTATACTCACTTGTCCACAGAGGAACTTACTACATAAATAAAAAGAAATCCTTGGCATTTAAGCAAGATCTATACACAAAGAAAGGAAATAGAAACCAGGAGAATTAGTTTCCTATGGCTGCCGTAACAAATTACATCAAACTAGGTGGCTTAAAACAACAGATATTTATTCTCTGACAGTTCTGGAGGCTGGAGTCTGAAATCAAGGTATTGGCAGGGCCATGCTGCCTCTGAAGGTTTTAGGAAAGAATCATTCCTTGCCTCTTCTTAACTTCTGGTGGTTGTCACCAATCTTTGGCATTCTTAACTTGTAGACCCATCGCTCCAATCCCTTTCTGTCTTCTCATGGCATTTTCTTCTCCATATGTCTCCACGTGTCTGTGTCCAAATTTCTCATAAATACACCAGGCACATTGGATTTGGGGCCCACTCTAATCCAGTATGATCTCATCTAAATTTGATTACATCTTCAGAGATCTTATTTCTCAAACAAGGTCGCATTAAGATTTCAGATGGGGGGAGAAACAAGATGGCGGCATAGGGTAGACACCGTATATGCAGCTGTGAACAACTATTTCAGAAAAACCACGAAAAGAACACACGGACACTACTCGCACCCACAGGACGGCTGGCTGAGTGAAAATCCTACAACCAGAGAAGAGTCTGAGACTCAGAGCAGCAGCAGAAGCAAAGTACAGAGGTACGGAGGCGCGCGCACGGGCTCGGGGAAGGGCTGGTAACGGAGGCCGTGGTTCTTTTCCAAAACGGGGAGAGCCACAAGCTCCCAGCGGCTCTGAACTCCAGTTCC
>PVJC01051755.1:0-11359 GCA_004026665.1 Murina feae
AAAAATTAAAAAAAAAAAAAAAAAAAAAAAAACAAAGTCCAAATAGCTTGCCCAGGGTCTCAAAGCTGGTAAGTGTTAGAACCAAAACTCAAAACCAAGTACTGACTCTGAAATGTGTCCTTAACACTTCTTTAAATTACCTTGTCACGAAGAAGCTGAGAAGTGAAGAATGCTATGAGCTTTTTATTATTTCATGTAATGCTGATCATAGCACTGTGAGGTAGAGGTGTAATTAGTATCCTTTTGTATATAAGGAAACTGAGGCTTAAAGTCAGAATATGTTTGAGGTCATATTGCTGGGAGGCAGCAGAATGGGATTCTATGCTCAGCTGTTTTGTTTCACGCCAGCGTTCAGTACTACCTATCATGTGTTTCTTTTCCTCCTGCATTTCACAATTTAGTTGGGAGGAAGGGGGTGGTCTGGGAGAGCTAGAGAGAGACAGGAATGTAAACAGGGTGGTTGGTGGCATAATAGAAGTGTGTGTGAAGTGCTTTTAGAACACAGGGAGCAATTACCAGATGGTAGAGAAAGGGGGACAGGTTACAAAGAGGGGTGACTGAAATAGAACTGGAACAGTAAAAAGGAGCTTACCGTGTCGGGCTAGTTATGGAATCAGAGTGGTTAGTAGGCAGTCTCTTAGGAGAAATAATACGACAGTACTAACCTTAGTAAGCATGGAGTAGTTTGGTATATGAATTGTCTTTTTAATGAAATATCAGTTGAATTGTGTAAAATTGAACATTTGAAACTTAGACTCATGTTTTACCAATACATAAAGGAAATTAAGAGTATTTTGAACCACTGATACTTTGTTTTCTTTATAGCTTACATCTAGTTTTGTATTAGTGTATTATACTTTACATAATAATGTGCATGATAAAATTATGGCTAATTGAGGTTTTGTAATTATATTTAAATGCAGCAGGGAATTCAATATTTAAAGGAACACTGAGGTGTCTCTAAAGAACAATAAATGAAGAAACATTTTGATCACCTGATTGATTTGGTTTATATATTTGGTTTAGGAGAATTTGGAGCACAACTATGTTTGCCAGTTTCTTATGTGAGACTAAAAGGCAAAAACCACACAGAACTCCCAATTCCCTGTTTATACTGCCTGTTCTGCATTCTTCCTCAGGCAGGATGTAGTGTTGTTTGTATTCCTAAGCCTGAAATAGTCTCTGAATGCCTAACTTTAGTCTCTCTGTTCCTAAGTAAGCATAGTTGTTGAAGTTGTTAAATGACATTTGAGCTGACTGTTAAAGGACAGTTTAGTTTCAGACACAGGGAGATAGGATGGAAGTACAGTGTAGGTGGAAGAAATACCAAAGGGACGGAATGTAGGGTATTGTGCGATATCTTTAGAGCTTCAGTGAGGAAGCCAGTATGCCAAAAGGTGAGCATGGGGAAAGAAGAAAACCAGGATTTGTGTGTCCCATTACATGCCAGGATCTTTACTAAGTGCTTCACATCTGTGAACTCTCTAATATAGATGTGGTTTGCTTATAAATCTTAACCCTGCCAGACCTGAGGCCCTGAACCTAACTGTCCCCTTATACCTGGGCTCCTGAGCATTAAAGAGAAAAGACCAACATGATATAGAAAAATGTTACTTACATGCACACAAGTGGTTAGAATAAGATGGAACTTGGAGACATTGTAGAAAATAGGTCTACCTTTCATCTAGCACCAATATTCCACCTTTGTGTGCGTCAGATTCAGAAATTACCGAAAAATCGGTACAGTGGTCTGGTAGGATTAAGAGATGTGGAAAGTCATGTGTGGTAGCTTTTTATTAAGAGAAAGAAATGTTTGCTTTTTATTTAAAAAATATTATTTTTAAGAAAAGGAAACGTGATTGCAGAAGTCATAGCATTCTGACTAATCATGAAAACCTGAACCCGGCCAATGGGAAACAGAAGAACAGCAGAAGAGAAATTTTAGAAATATTATGGAGGGGAATGGGGGTGGATGGAACATATTGGTTGTAAAAGGTAACTTCAGGTTTCCAAGTGTCTATGAAATTAGTGGTGCCAGTAAGATAAAACAGAAGAGGAGGAACAAGTTTGAAGAAAAGGTGTTTCATTTACTTTAAGCATCAATACATGAAACTTACAAAAACAGTAAGATCAAATGATGTTGCTAAGGAAACTATAGAAGAGAAATAAGAAGAGAGAACCCAGGTTGTTTTAGTATAGAGTACAAGCCTTCTACTTCTTCATTATGGAAAATTTAAAACTTACTCAGAAATTAAGAGAATAGTTCAAAACCCCATTATCCATAACCAGATAATTAATTTGTGGCCACTTTCAATCATCTATATCTCCCTACAGTCTCCTCTCCTGATTATTTTGAAACAAATCTCTAGGAGTTGGGACTATCCTGTCTATACTAATAAAAGCATAATATGCTAATTAGACCAGATATCCTTCTGGACAAAGCCCAGGCCGAGGGAAGCCCGGGTCCCGAGTGCCAGAGGGAAAAGCCAGTGCCGTCAGCTGAGGGAAGGAAGGCCTACTCTTGCACGAATTTCGTGCATCGGGCCTCTAGTCCTATATAATAAAAGCCCAGCGACCTAATGGCAGAACGACCAGTCACTATGACACACACTGACCACCAGGGGGCAGACGCTAAATGCAGGAGCTGCCCCCTGGTTGTCACTGTGCTACCATAGTGGGAGCGCCGCTCAGCTGACTAGGATGAGTAGCTGCTCCCATTGCAAACCCCGAGCCGATGGGCAGAAAGCTGGGCTGCAATAGTTGCCACCTCGCCTGAGCCTCCTCCTCTGGACGCTGTGCAGCACCGCTGCTGGGCTCTCAGAGCTGACTTGGAGGCTGGGAGGCAGGTTTGTGGCCACCTGTAGGTCTCGTGGGACTGAGGCCTGCTCTGCCGCCTCTCAGTGCTCTTGTCCCTGGGCCCGGCCCCAACCAGGTCCCATGAAGAGGCAAGTGCTCCAGCTCCACGGAAGATTGCCAGACCAGGGAACAGCCGCTCAAAGGGCAGGTCCACAGCCACTTGGTTGACCAGGATGAGCAGGCTGATCCCCACAGGCCACGCCCCCCACCAATTCACCAATTCTGTGCACCAGGCCTCTAGTAATCTATAAGATTCTAAGTGTGTTCTTTTCACAGCACATTCCCTCCTTGACAACCTCTGCCTGAGTATTTCCAGAGATAGAAGGCGTTAAGTGCAATGAGCTAGCTGTGTTCTTTTTTTTACTAGCTCTAATTGTTAGAAAGTTTTCTCTTTTATTGAGCTGAAAATCCTAACAGTCTTAGTACTTTGCCAAGGACACACAAGCCCATGCTGAAGTCAATAAAGGCTTTAGACCTCAGAATGTTTTTATATTGGGTTTGTAGTAAACCCTTTTCCTCTAAAGATCATAGTGTTTGCAAACAGTTTTTCTGCTGCCATGTGTTCAGAGTGCTCATAGAGCAAAAGCTTATTTAGATATTTAGAAAAGCTTCTCTCAGCTACTTACGAGTAGATGAGTAAGTGTATAATTTAATATGTTTTTTAAATGTTACCAAAGCAATTCACATTTTTTAATGAAATGTTTTTTTCTTTTAAAATTTTACTAAAGTATACTAATCATAAAAATTTAGTTCAGTGAATTTTTACAAAGTGAACAGAGCAGCATTCAGAACAAGCAGTAGAATATTGCCAGCAACCAGGAAATCCCTCATATGCCACCTACTCACTACCGAGACACTGCTCTACTTAAGAGTAACTACTATCCTGACTTCTACACCATTTCTTTTGGGTTTGGTTTTGCTTTTGTTTTTTTGTTTTTTCTTTTTGAACTTTACATAAATTGAGTCATACCATATGTACTCATTAGCTTCTTTAGCTTAATAGTGTATTTATGAAATTAATCCATGTGTTCTGTGTGGATGTAGTTTATTAATCCATTGTATATATATATGGAGTGCTTATTATATTTGCTGTAGAGTATTTCACTGTGTGACTGACCTCAGTTTATTCCTCTATTGGTGGACTGTTGGATTAGTGCTATTATAAATTTTTTGCACAAATCTTTTGGTGAACCAGTTAACTGCCACGCGACCAAAACGGAAACCATCTCGCTTGCATCTATGGACGCTTAGGGTGTACTAAGGGTGAACATTTGTGCACATTTCTATTGGATATATCTAGGAGTAGGATTGTGAATCCTTGGTTGTTCTTGTCAGGGACCTTCAGATTGGGTTAGAGTATATGTTCCAGCAGAAAACAGGATGGTAATCAAATCAGCCTCAGGGACCATAGACCAGGCTCTGGAGTTACATTTGAGTTCTATTGTGTCCTCCAAAATTCCTGTCTTGAAGCCCTAACCCTTAATGCAGTGGTTCTCAACCTTGGCTGCACATTAGAATCACCTAGGAATCTTTTGAAAATCCTGATTTCTGGGCCTCATCCTCTGGAAATTCTGTTTCTTCGTTATGGGTTGTTGCCACAACATTAATAACAAAGAAACAGAATTTCTAGAGGATGAGGCCCAAAAGTCAGGATTTTAAAAAGATTCCTAGGTGATTCTAATATGCAGCCAACGTTGAGAAGCATTACCTTAATCCTATCTAATAAAAGGGTAATTTGCAAATTAACCATTGCTCTGTCACAAAGATGGTGGCGCCCATAGCCACAAGATGGTGGTGCCCAGTCCTCTCAGCCCCACTGGAGTCCCCCAGTCCCAGGGACGGGGTGTGGCTGCTGAAAGTGGGCAGTGTGAGCGACCAGGAAGAATGTTTGCTTTGAAGCCCTGCCCAAACCATGGCAGAGGCTTGAGCAGGCCCAGAGATGGTGGAGAAGGTGCCAGCCATGGCTTGCCAGCAGTCCTGCTTCTGCACGTGAGATGCAGAGGTAACACCTTTTCTGACTGCTCATTGGCTAAGCTCCCTGTACGCCACTGGCAGTGTTCTGGGTAATGAGAATCCAAGAAGGTGATCTAGGGTTTTTCCACCTCACTCCTGGAGGAAAAAACAAAAGTCCACTGCTGGCAGGCTAAGAAATGTCATATCCTGTCCTAGCTGGTTTGGCTCAGTGGATAGAGCCTCGGCCTTCGGACCACAGGGTCCAGGTTCGATTCTGGTCAAGGGCATGTATCTAGGTTCTGCCCTTGCCGGGGCCCAGGTCAGGGCTCATGCTGGAGGCAACCAATCGAAGTGTCCCTCTCACATGATGTTTCTCTGTGTCTTTCCCTCTCTCTTCCACACTCTCTAAAAATAAATAGAAAAATATCCTCAGGTGAGGAGAAGGGAGGGAGGGGGGGAGGGAAGGAGGGAGGGAGGAAAGAGAGAAAGAGAGAAAGAGAGAGAGAGAAAGGGAAAGAAAGGTCATATCCTATAAAAGACACATCTTGAAAATGCCTAAGACAGTTGTCATTTTTTCATGGTAAAAGAACTGGAGTCCGTGTTGATGAAAACACCTTGGCCCTGTGGCAGCCAACAGTGGCAGCAGTAGCAGGGTGATGGGGTGGCACCTTCCCCTGAGGGCTCCAGAACTGTGAGAGGGAGCAGGCTGGGCTGAGGGACCTCCCCCCAGCGCATGGATTTCATGCACCAGACCTCTAGTGTAACTATATTTGAGAGGGCTTTTAAGAAGGTGATTAAGTTAAAATGAGATCATGAGGATGGAATCCTAATTCAATAGGACTGGTTTCCTTAACAGTGGTTCTCAACCTGTGAGTCAAGACCTCTTTGGCAGTGGAATGACCCTTTTATAGGGGTAGCCTAAGACCATCCTGCATATCAGATATTTACATTACGATTCATCAAAGTAGCAACATTACAGTTATGAAGTAGCAACGAAAATAATTTTATGGTTGGGTCACAACATGAGGAACTGTATTTAAAGAGCCTGAAGATTTAGAACCACTGCCATAAAAGAAGAGGAAAGAAACCAGGAACTGTGTGTACAGAAAAAAAAGTCATGGGAGGATACAGCAAGAAAATGGCTGTCTATAAGCCAAGGCAGGAGACCTCACTAGAAATCAGCTGTGCTGGTACCTGGAGACCTCTATTTTTTCTTTCTTTGTTCTCAGTGTCCTGCCTTGTTAATGGGGGCATGCCCAAGGGCCAGGAGGTCTGGTGCCGCAGAGAAGGCAACATTTGCTGCCAGTTTGGTGGCATGTAGTAAGCACTGGTTTTGTTGACCAGTGTTCAGTTTTTTTGTTTTGTGTTGTTTTCCTACAGGTAGGCTTTGTTATTACGCTTTAAACTATAGTAGTGTGTATTACTCAGAAATTTAGACTTATCTTTATTTTTTCAGGTTTAAGCCATTTTTTCCATTCCAAACCTTGCAAGGATTTGAAGAAGATGAAGAAGACCATATCCATATACAACAATGGGCACTTACTGAAGGCCGTCTTAAAGTTACACTGTTAGAATGCAGCAGGTATGGTCTTTGTTTTGTCATTGTGTTACTACATTATGGGAAAGAAAGTACAGTAAAATGTGCTTAGGCAGTATTTGTGTTTATTCTCCCTCTGTCTTGATTTATATTATCCGTAAATTATTTAATCGTAATTTTTAAAACAATAATCCTTTCCAGTTTGCAAAAATATATATAAACATTATAGTGGGGGGGGGGTGTTTATTCTTTACTGATTCCCAAACTTTTTAGATGCATGATACTCTGTTGGCATACCTGACTTATACCTATAGGGGTTTATAGCATAACAGTTTTGAGAATTGTTTGTGATAATTGAAAATACTTTGGAAAGTTGAAAAATCAGACTTGGAAACCCCTTTGATGCTTAGGATTTTAGAGCTTTCTGAAAGGATCTGGCCAACCTCCTTATTTTATTGTACTAGCCCCACAGTCTAAGCTGTGTTCATATGTTTCTGAATTGCTTACTACATTAGCCTTCTTACTTATGTTGACACTAGGGGCCTGGTGTACAAAAATTTGTGCACTCGGGGTGTCCCTCAGCCCGGCCTGTGCCCTCTGACAGTCTGAGACCCCTCAGGGGATGTCCACCTGCCGGCGTGCCTGGCCAGACTGGGTGAGGGGCTGATGGCTGTTTGCAGGCTGGCCAAGCCCCCGAGTGTGGACCCTCACCCCATTGGGGTGTGGCCAGCCTGGGTGAGGGTCTGAGGGCTGTTTTCAGGCTGCCCACAGTCCCTTCAGGGTTCGGGTCTCTACTGGGGTACCTGGCCAGCCTGGGTGCGGGGCTGAGGGCTGTTTTCAGGCTTTAGGGCTTACATGAGTGTAAGACACCAGCCTAGACACCCTGGGAAGACACTCAACAGTGTGCCTGTGCTCAGGTCTCACCCCTTCAGTTGTGTACCTACGTGCCACAGTCCTGAGGCTCATCATTAGTTTCCACTGATGCACACACACAAAAGAGGGATATGCACCCATGGGTGAACACATCAACAACCAAGGCCTCATGCTGCTTATGGATACGAGTCAGGCTCTGCTTTCTGTCACTGGCTGGCAATGCTGATTACACCTATAGATAGCCACCCCCAGCATTGCTCTGGCCTGCACTTGGCCTGATTGTCATCCCTGGTCCTCACTCACCCACAGCTCCTATTGACCCAATGTCCCAGCAAGGCTGGCTGGAAGCAGGTTTCTGTGGTTTATTTATCTTCTATAATTGAAACTGTTGCTTTAAGCCGA
This sequence comes from Murina feae, assembly GCA_004026665.1. Taxonomy (NCBI): domain Eukaryota; kingdom Metazoa; phylum Chordata; class Mammalia; order Chiroptera; family Vespertilionidae; genus Murina; species Murina feae. The sequence continues at coordinate 7,622 of PVJC01051755.1, forward strand.
GGCCTAGGCAGGTAACAAAGCCTCCTGTCTGCGTCAGCTCCATGGCTTCTATAATTGCAACTTATGTTGTCATGAGCAGAGAGAGGCCCAGCTGGCCTAGGCAGACAGTTTACTCCTGGTGCAATGGAAGCCTGCTGTTTACTCTAGCTCCGTGACTGCCGGCCTCCATCTTGGTTGGGTTAATTTGCATACAGCCGCTCTGATTGGCTGGTGGGCATGACTTAGGTGTCCCGGCGAAACAGTCAGTTTCAATATTACTTTTTTATTAGATAAGAACATCCAAACTTATAGAGAATTTTTATAAGTGTTTGAGCCAAACTAATGACATGCCAGAAGCAAGATCTCAGATGCTCCATAGAATGACAGTTTTGCAGACTTTTGCACAGTTGGAATAAAGAGGGAATGTAAGGAATATTATATGAAGGTGGGAGAAGACATGGTTAACAAGATTATGTGTTCCCTTGAGGTTGGTTATGCTTCTGAGGGGTCTTAAAAAAGGGTTACTCTGGCATTTCAAAGGTGTGTTAACCTAAATGCACAAGAACAATGGACAGGGCTTGCTTAAGGCAAAGATAAACCTTTTCATAGGTCTAAGGCTTAGCTGTCCACGATGACCTGCCCAGTTAGGGCACCTAAGTCATTGACACTTAAGTCATTCCAGTTAAGAATTTATGATCAGATCACCTGTGAGGTTACTTTCAGTTAGATTTATTGCAGAGCCCCTTTTTCATCCACACTTACTTCCTAACAGTGGTTATCAGTATAATAACCAGAATGAGATTTTCAAAATGCAAGTCTAATTGTCACCCTCTTATTCTTTAATGCCTCCCCCCATTATTCTAGAATACAGACTCAAATCCTTGCCAGGGCCTACATATCCCTTGGACCTTTCTAACTTCTTTGCTCAGCCCCTCACTCACAGTACTTCACTTCAGCCACATAGGTCTTTGTAAGGCAAGAGGATGGCAAACCCTTTCTCTAAAGGGCCAGATTGTAAATATTTTAGGCTTTGTGATTTACATGGTTTCTGTTGTAACTACTCAACTCAGCCTTGTGGTGTGAAAGCAGTCAGAAATAGGCAATAGGTTAACAAATGGGTGTGGCATGGTTGTGTCTCCGTAAAATTATATATATCCTATCTAATAAATATGCAAATTGACCATCACAAGATGGCTTCCCCCATGTGGTCAAAGGTGGCCGCCACAAGATGGCCAGCGAGAAAGGGCAGTTTGGAGGGACCCAGGCCTTCAGGGAAGGGCAGTTGGGGGGGACCCAGGCTGGCAGAGGAGGGCAGTTGCGGGGGGGGGGACCCAGGCCTGCAGGGGAGGGCAGCTGTGGGGGACCCAGGCCTGAAGGGGAAGACAGTTGGGGGGGACCATCCTGGCAGGGAGAGGGCAGTTAGGGTCAATCAGACCAGCACAGGAGCAATTAGGTGTTGATCAGGCTGGCAGGGAGTGGTTAAGGGCAATCGGCAGTCGAGAGGTTGGGAGCCAGCAGTCCTGGATTGTGAAAGGGATGTCCGACTGCCCCACTGGTGGGATCAGGCCTAAACGGGCAGTCGGACATCCCTCAAGGGGTCCCAGATTGGAAAGGGTGCAGGTTGGGCTGAGGGACACCAACCCCACCCCCCACTTCCACTCTGTGCACGAATTTCATGGACCAGGCCTCTAGTTTATGTATAATTGTGAATATGTATATATGAGTTTCATAATTCTTATGTGGCATGAAATATCCCCCCCAAGCATTTAAAATGTAAAAAACATTTTAAATTTAAATGTAAAAACATTTTGCATTTAAAAATGTAAAAGCCTGCCCTGACCGGTTTGGCTCAGTGGATAGAGCATCAGCCTTCGGACTGAAGGGTCCCAGGTTCGATTCCAGTCAAGGGCATGTACCTTGGTTGCGGGCATTTCCCCAGTGGGGGTGTGCAGGAGGCAGCTGATCAACGTTTCTCTCTCATCGATGTTTCTAACTCTCTATTCCTCTCCCTTCCTCTCTGTAAAAAATCAATAAAATATATTTTTTAAAAAGAATTTAAAAATGTAAAAACCATTGGTAGCCCACAGGCCATACAAAAATAAGCAGTGAGCTGGATTTGGCCCATGGACAACCACAGTTCACCATTCCCTGCCTTGGATATTTTAAAGTACCAAGGCCCTTGTGTGTACACCCTACTGTTTCTCTACTGAAGGCCCTACCCCATTTTCTGCTTGTTGAAACCAGCCTTTTTGGTTCACCTCAAAAAGCTACATCTTTAATGTGTCTCCTACCCATTCCAAGTATAAGCATACTGTCTCTTTGCTACATTTCTATGACACTTGTTTGTACCACTTGTTTGGTACTTATCACTTCTATTTTTATTTCCTACTCATAATAAAAACAAGTGCTTGGATACAGAGGTTATATTTTTGTACCTAATATATTTATGTCCTTGCTAATAAATAGGTTAATTTTGAATACCTTCATAATATGATAAATATTTTTTGTTTGTCTTAGAGTGACTCATTATTATACACCGCTATGTCAGAAAGCTGGTTGAAAAGCAATTCTTTTATCAAAGAAAAATTAAATCTGTAAATTTTGTAAAAAAGAATTTCAGTGGACAGTAAAATGACATATGATAAAACATGGTTCTACACAAGTCTGAATTTGAAGTAGCTAAGCTAATATATTATGGCAAACCAAAGTATTAAATATATAATTATGATGTATCACCCCAATAAATTTAATAAAAAGGAAAAAATAAGTATATAATTATGGTATGTTAATATTTAGGACATTTTTCAAGTGGCCATGTCTAAGGAAATTTTGAAGTGATCCTTTCTTTTTTCCCCAGTGAATTTTTTTTATTGATCCACAGGCATCAGAATCATACATAATAGATTACCTTTTCCAAAATAATCATAGCAACTTCTAACCATTTGAAGGGCAGCTTTGCACAAAATTTCTTGACTATACTGTTGTTAATTCCTATCTACCTACTCATCCATCCATCCCCAAATCTGCAAAGACAGCCTTGAAGGAGATTTACTTATTTATTCATTAATTCTTCAAACTTGCCTGTTGTAAAGCTTTGAGAATGAACTTTGCCAGTGAAGAAAAAAATTAGAAGTATTCATAGAAAACAAACTTGTGTGTTGAAAATATTGGAGTTATTGTACAACTGGAAACTTTATGCTTCAGGAGGCAACATGAAGTGCAAATAATACCAACTTTTGAATTAGAAAATACATCCTAGCTGTGTATCCTTACTGTTAGATATTCTTAGACAAGTTTCACATCTGTAAAATGGGCAAGGCTACTACTTTGTCAGTAATTGTGCTCAGAATAGGTAAATAAACCACAGTGGCTACTAAATAGAAGGCCTTCAGTAGCTGTAGCTTCTGTTATTGTGCCTTGATGTAATCATTATAATGTTTACCAAGAGGAAAACAAATCTTTAGACAGACGTGTTCTTTTTGCATAATTGGTTGTGAGAACTGGAATTTGAATTTTATTAAGTTACTAGGGGCCCGGTGCACAAAAATTTTGTGCACTCCGGGTGGAGGGAGTCCCTCAGCCCGGCCTGTGCCCTCTCACAGTCTGGGACCCCTCAGTGGATGTCCTATGATGGCCCCAGTCTGCCAGGCGCCTTTTGTGTGTGTGTGTGTGTGTGTGTGTGTGTGTGGCCACTGGGGACCTGCCCCCAGCTGCATCTGAGGCTTGGAGCAGTCCTCCTGTGTGTGTCTACCTGCTGGG
>PVJC01051756.1:0-11355 GCA_004026665.1 Murina feae
CCTCTAATGTGTTTTTGATGAGTTATTTTTATTTCATTTGCTATTGGTATATTATTAACTTACTATCAAGTTATAAAAATCTGATAAAATACTCATTTTAGATTTTTCATTTTTTTAGAAACATGAATAGAGGCTCTGAAATCCACATTTTTTGGGGTGCTCCAATTGGTCCATTGAAAATGATGGTATCACAGGAACCAACTTCTTTAATGTCCACTACTGACCCCTGGAAAAAAGTTCAGCTTTTATATAATCAACATTCTTTACATCTGAAGGATGAAAAATGCAAGAATAAAAATGTGGAAGATTATCAAATCCTAGACGCTGCTGCCCCTCCCGATCTTCTAAATGGTCATTTTTTAGGAAGCTCTCTGAGTAGATCTGTTTCTGTGAAAGATAACTATATACACTGTATTTCCGAAACACAGACTCAAAAATTCCAGAAGAGTCACCCCTTAGGGATCAGGGATTTAACCAAATCTGATGTCAAAATATGTGGGTGTAAGGGCCGAGTTCAGCATTTAACTGAAGAGGAAGAATATCAGAAGCTTTTCAGTGAAAATAAGAAAATCACAGTTGAACAGCATAAACAGCAATCAAATATATGTGGTCAAAATATCCAAAAACATTTCTTTCAGTTAGACCATGCGTGTGCAGCTGCATGGGATTTGGTGTGTAATACTGAGCAGATTAATACAGGGCCAAGAGCTATCGGCATGAGGTGTATACCAACAGAGCATCATGGAAGTCAAAACCAGGGTCTGGAAAAGAGCTCTTTGACCACACGAGATAAGCCACAGTCTTCGGGAGCAGTCGGGACTGTCTCAGACCTTACGGCATCTACTGAAACGGAATTCCTCAATATAATGACCTCCAGTCAATTTGCTTTTTTAGCTCAAAGGATAAATAAGGGGGAGAGTTCTGTACATAAAGGGACAGTGAACACGGAGGTTGAAGCTGAAGCAAGTCCTGAGGAAATAAAAATAACTAAAGATAATTTGATTCAGCCTGATGATGATTTTGTAGAAAGATATGAAAGTAGACAAAACCAAGCATATTCCCTTGAACTTTTCAGTCCTGTTTTTCCTGAAACAAAAAGTAGCCACATTCACATAAAGTCTGATAAAGGTCTTAAAGAAAATGTGGAATCTCAAGAACTTTTCAGTTTTGAAAATAAACTGCCATCAAATGAGCTATGTATTGAGTCATGTAGGTCCAGAATTCTGTGTTCTCAAGCAAATGCCTTCCACAAAAGTCCTATGAAACGGAATTGGACCTCTGAAGATAAATCGGGCCATCTCAAAGTCCTCCAAGTTTCTAAGAAAACTAAGTTGGTTTCTAATGCAGGAGGTTCTACTACAGCAAAGTACCAGAGGAGTGTGTCGGAATGCAAGGGCATTAAGAAAACATCATTAATAAAAAATTGTGATTCCAAAAGTCAGAAGTATAATTGTTTGGTCACGGTGCTATCTCCATGTCATGTGAAAGAAATAAGTATAAAATCTGGACCAAATTCGGGCTCTAAAGTGCCGTTAGCAACAGTTGTGGTAATTGACCAGTCGGCAATTAAGAAGAAGGTTCTTCTGTGGAGGACTGCCGCACTTTGGGCCCTGACAGTGTTCCTTGGAGATATCATTTTACTCACAGGTGAGGCCATTGTGGAACGGTGGTAGTGAGCTCATAAAGCTGTCGCTTCTCCCTTCTGTCTGGTCTCCATGTGACCAATCCCTTCATAGCCTCAGTGCTGGCCTCCTCACCCCTGCCTGGCATTCTCTGCGTTGCCATTTCTGGCCTGTTTCCCAGCCTTCTCAGCTCTGCCCCTCCTTTCCACTCATCTCTCTACAAACTCTTCCCTGATTGCTCCTCCTACTCATTCATTATGTTAGCATTTAGGTCATATCATCAAGCTTTTTCTTTGTTTTCTTATGGTTATGTCTATGTATGTTTTATTTCCAGCCCTTTTCTTAAACTATATTAGCAGTTTTATGATGAAAAGACAGCATTTCTACTCCTTAATCCCTAATAATGCTGTGCACGTTATATTCTTATTGAGGGAACTGATAAAGAATTTCGACTGCACTTTTAAATTATTGAAATTATATTAATCACATTTGGAAATATGGAAAGGGAAACTCCTGCTTTTATACCAACCTCATACAACCACCTGTAGAGTTTTGGAATGTTACTAGTTGTCTTTCCTATACTTCTTAAAATTTGTATGTATGTGTATATAAAAGCTGATACTTATTGGGAATTTACTGTGTATCAAACCCTGTTTTATAATTTACATGTATATCAACTCTTTACAACTCTATGAGGAAGGTCCTGGTTGTTATTCCTGTTTTTCAATTTGAGGAAATAGACCCAGAGAAGTGTGCCCAATGTCACATTTCTAGGAAATGGCAAAGCCAGGACGATTTCACCTGGACTCCAGAATCCTCACTTGTATAGTTGGAATCATAAAGAACACAGTTTTTTGTCCTGCTTTTTTGCCTGACATAAGAAATGTAATATTTCGTTACATTTCCTTATTGATTTAAAATCAATGCACAGTGTACTGGAGCCGGGATATCAGTCATTTTAAGGAAGACTCTTAGACCAGGAGGAAGTTGATTAAGCTTAATAGCACATCTACAGAGAGAATGTGATAGAGAAGAGGGAGAAGGGCAGCCTTAAGAGCTTAGAACAAGAAAACAGTCAGTAGTTTCTACTAAACAGTTGCTGGGGGAATGAGAACCTTTGCTAATGTACCTTGGTAGTTAAGATTGTTAGGGGCTCTCTCTAATAAAGAGATAAGCATGGGTTTGTAACTCACAGGTTTAGCATAATCTTATCCCACTGGCAATATCATCTTATTTGCTGGCAAACCAGTTGATCTAACTCCTTTTGTTCTGATTCAGTGCTCACTGAGTAGCTAGCCCTTTTTGGTCGTGATTTGGCTTCCTAGGTGTCTGATGTAAACAGTAGCAATGGCAGGACTGTGGGAGATTGAAGAGACAGAGTTAAAAGTACGGGGTTGTTGACAAAGGGGGGAAGAGAGAGGTAGAAGTTCAGGATGACCTCACATTTTTATTTACCTGGCTAGCAGCATAGTGCCAACAAATGAAATGGATAATCTGAGAAGAAAAGCAGGTTTGAGCCATACTGAGATTGGGGAGCCAATAGGATATCCATTTAGGGATATCCATTAGGCAGTTTTGGATAAATGGGTAAAGGGTTTGAAATTGAGCTCACGAATTAAAGTCGGAAGTAATTACTTGGAATTTATGATTCTTTGTTTTTCTTATTATCTCCAAGATAATTTGCTGCTGTTAGTATATCTTTATACCTCTAACATTTTATACACAGAAAATATCCTGCCTGGGATCAGTCTGTCTCTAACTTACAGTTTTTGCTCTATTTATAATTCTTTTTTTTCTGTTTTATTTATTTTTTTAAAATTCTTTATTGATTAAGTTATTACATATGTGTCCTTATCCCCACATTACCCCCAAATCCCCCACTCATGCCCTCACCCCTCTGTTGTCTGTGTCCATTGGTTAGGCCTATATGCTTGCATATAAGTCCTCTGAGGTTTAACGATCTGATTGATGCTTCTCTGTCTCTGGATCTGTTTTTGTAATTCTTTCTACCTGTTGGTATGTTTAGACCCACTAAATGATTATTCTCTATCTTAGATCAAACAGTGTTTTTTTCCCCTTTAGGAAGTATTCTTTACCTCCAAAGTCTTTCACTCCTAACACCCAGAGATGATTACCATACTATTTAGAGAAAACTATTAAAGTCCTTCAAGAATGCCTTATGTTATATTCACGTGTTTGTAACAGAGGGGTGGATGCATATTGAATACTATTTACTCTCCTAGGCACCACTGCTTTGGAACACCTATTTTGCTTCTTGGTCCTGAATGATTTCTTTTCATCAGAAACGTACATTGTAGCATGCATCTTACGTAAACAAAGCCAATGATGTTCTCTGTGGAGCAGTGAACTTCTCTATTGATACTGTTTGCATATACAGAAGCAATTTTTTATTTTATTTTATCTGCATACAGATATACCTAGAGTCAGATTTTGGATTTGCTATTTTATCATTTGGTGCCTTAGGCAGATCATTTAACATGGTGAACTTTAATTGCCTGGTATGTGGAGGCATGCATACTGTTTTGCTATGGTTGGTAAGTTAACGACAGTATGAAGGAACTTATGGAATGATCAGAACTTTTTTCTCCCCTTTCTAGATGTTACTGTTTATGAAGATCATTGGGTTGGTGAGACAACACTACAATCAACATTTACCAGTCAGTTAGTAAATCTTGGGAGCTATTCATCTGTCCAGCCTGAAGAGTGTAAGGCACACTTTACATATAATATCTTAGTATTTAAAGTGTACACACATTTTAAAAAAGTAGAATTAAAATGGTAATTATCTAAAACGTTTTCTGAAAAACTTTGTTGGAGAGTATTGCTTTAATTTGTTTAGTGAGAATGAAAATGGATTTATAAAAACCTTGTACAGCCCTAGCTGGTTGGCTCAGTGGATAGAGCATCAGCTTATAGACTGAAGGGTCCTGGGCTTAATTATAGTCTAGGTTGCAGACTCCATCCCAGGCCTTGGTCAGGGATGTGTGCAGGAGGCAACCAATCAATGTGTCTCTCTCACATCAATGTTTCTATCTCGCTGTCTCTCCCCCTTCCTTCCAGTCTCTCTAAAAATCAATGGGAAAATATCCTCAGGTGAGGATTGACAGGACAACAACAGCAACAAAAAACTTGTACATTGTAAATCATATGTATTTTTAAAAATATTTGGGTTCTTGTTCATTTTCTTAGAGATTCAGTATAGTAATGGTCCTTAACTTTTAAGAATTCATAGACCTCTTTGAGAAGCTATGGGTCATTTTTCCAGAATAATGGACTTAAGTAGATAGACATAAAATTTTTCATATAATACTAAGTGGTTCCATGGATCTCCAAAGTTCTGTGGAATTTGTGAGCCTCTGATTAGGAATCTTTGAGGTAATGAAAAAAGCATGGATCATAGACAGTTGTGGCTTGAGTTCTTCTTCTAACTACCATTGCTAGGAAAAACTGCCTGCCTTCTCTGACATCCATTTTTGCTTCTTTAAAACTAGAGACCTGGTGCATGAAAATTCACGCACTGGAGCAGGGGGTCCCTCAGCCCAGCCTGCCCCCTTTCACAGTCTGGGAGCCCTCAGGGGTGGGAGGCAACCGGCAATCAGGGTAAGGCGACACCCCATCACACCTCTGCTGCTGCCACTGCCGGCAGCACAAGCCTCAGCCAACCCTGGTTACCTGCACCTTGTGCCAGCCCTGGGGGGTTGGAGGGCTGAGGGGCCTGGGGGACTTTAGAGGCAGGCACACGGAGCAGCCAGGTCCACCTGGGGGCAGGCCTGGCCTTGCTGCGAACCTGATGCCCCGTTGGGGCTGAGGGGACTAGGTGCCGCCATCTTGTGGCTGCGGATGTTGCGATCTTTGAGGGCAGGGCAGTCAATTAGATATTCCCTCCTTATTGGCTGTCTTCTTTGTGATGGCTGGCGTGAGGGTCAATTAACATATTCCCACTTTATTAGATAGGATAAGCTGTTGAAAGAAGAAACCAGCAGCTATATTCTTCTTCAAGAAATAAAAAAAAGAAAAGAAAGTAAGGGAGACAGTATAAACCAGTGATTATAGTCTCTGGAGTCAACAGACCAGAATTTGAATCCTAGTTGTAGAGCTTCTGTAGAGCTAAAGTCTGTATCTTTAGGCAAGTTACTTGACCTCAAATACTAAAATAGTGTCATAGAAAAATAGCTATCAATATATAAGATTATATAAGAGATTAACGAGAATAACATGAAGGTAAAGCATGGAATTCCAATCTCTAAACACTTTGAATTCTCAAGAAAAGGCAGAGTAAGCAAAAGAGAAGGATAACTGTTAGAACAACAATGGTGTTTGGAAAGGGCAAGACTTCCCTGTATCTGAGGGAACCTAGTTAGCAAAAAATCAGCACTGACATATCCTCATGAAATAACTAAAATCAAGTTCCTCATCTACCCAGTATGTTTGTATTAAGTGTTGCTATTGAGACACTGTGTGTGGGGTGTAGAGGTGAGGAATGGACACCTGGACTGCCTTTGTGGCGTTCCTGTGTGGAAGACAGACATGTACATAAAGTATTTGCAGGTGATCATGAATGCTATGAAAGAAAATAACTAACGGTCATGATAAGAGAAGACCATGGTTGTGGTTGTGAAGGGTTTGTCTTGAGTGGAATCAGAGTTACGAAATTAATAATAGTTCAGGTTGAGCAATAATGGGAGGCTAGTGGAGATCATGATAAATGAATGGATTTGACATCTAGCTGCAGATAGAGTTTACGGGATTTTCTGATGGTGTGGATTTGGTGATGCGGAAAGAGCAATCTACTATTAAGTTTCTGGCTTCAATAACTAACCTTAAAAAAATCTTTATTGATTTTAGAGTGGGAGTGAGAGGGACAGAGAGATAGAAACATCAATGATGAGAGAGAAAAATCATTGATTGGCTGCCTCCTGCATGTCATATATTGGGGACCGACCCCACAACCCAGGCATGTGCGCTTGACTGGGATCGAACCTGGGACCCTTCAGTCCACTGAGCCAAACCAGCTAGGGCAACTAGTAGCTTTTATTAGGAAAGATCGAGAGGTATTCGGTTCATGGGGAAATTAAGGGTTCTGCTTCAGGTTTGTTAAGTTTTAGATATCTCTGAGGCATCCAAATGGAGATGTCATATAAGGATTGGAGACAAAGTCCAAAACTTAGAGGAAAGTTTGAAATTAAGAGATAAATTTTAGAATTATTTACTGTGTTTCTGGGATTAATGTGTGTATGTGTTTTCTTAAATTTATCTTGAGAGTTTGATTATTAAAACTGGGGACAGTGAAACAAAGGAAGGGCTTAGCATAGAAGAAGCCACAGGATAGAGCCTGGGTGGTACTCTGCTTTGGATCCCTAGAAACGTTATGGGAAAGGAGCCACGCTGGGCTGCAGGGGTCCACTGAGAAGAGAGTCACAGTGACAGAAGGGAGCCAAGGGCAGGCTGCTGTTAGTTCACTGAATAGTCTGAGGAAAGGGGGCCTTCAAGGCAGGTTCAGGGGGTGAGCCCAGGATGAGTTGCCGCTGCCTGTTTCTCCCTTGTTTGCAAATCTCATGGGAACCCTTATAGCATAGAAGAGAAAAGTAAAGATGCATGCCTGAGAGGGAAGACAGATGTGAGTCCTCCAGAGAGCCCACATCATTGGGAATTATATTATGATGTACATATCTATTTTATCTTTGTCCCCATTTCCGGCACAGAGCTCCTAAAACCATGGAAAATTTTTAAGTGATAAAGTTCTCTTGATATTCATAATGAACTTCTTTTGGAAAGCACTTAAGGATGGGGGTGGTTGCCAGGGGAAACAACAATGTATTAAAAGGTTGGAAATTTCTGTACCCCTTCCCCCAGGAGAGAGGGGCTAGAAGTTGAATCAGTTGCCAATGGCTGGTGATTTACTCAATCTGCCTAGGTAAAGAAGCCTCCTAAGGGCAGGGTTAGGAGAGCTTCTTGGTAGTGGAACAGGTGGAGATTCAGGAGAGTGCAGTCCTCGGAGAGAGAAGGCGGAGGGCAGGGAGAAGGACTGTGCTCCTTCTCACATACCTTACCCATCTAGCTGTTCTTATAGATCCTTTATAATAAACTGGTAAGTGTAACTAAATGTTTCTCTGAGTTTTTGAGCCCTTACAAATTAATTAAATCTGAGGAGGGGGTTGTGGGAACCTCAGATCTCTAGTAGATCAATCAGAAGCACAGGTGACAGCCTGGACTTATGATTGGCATCTGAGATGGGGGAATGAAGAGGAGCCTGAACTGAGCCCTGAACTTGTGGGGTTTGATGCCGTCTCAAGGTAGATAATGACAGAATTAATTGCTTGGTGGTGTGGGAAAAAATACATCGGAATAGATGTCAGAATCATAACAGCATAAAGATAATACTCATTTGGTTTATCATTTAAAAAACGTTTACTTTTAAAATTATAGACTCACAAGGGATTACAAATATAGTACATAAAGTTTCATGAGCCCTCCACCCAGCTTCCCCAGTAGTGACATCTTACAAACTTTAGGATAATATCAGTACCTGGAAGGTTACATTGGCTGTGCCATAATACTGATACCTAGAATACAGATCTCAGTTTTCATATGCACTCGTGTGTGTGTGTGTGTGTGTGTGTGTGTGTGGTTCAATGAACTTTGATTCCATGTGTAAATTTAATAAAAATATAGAATTTTTCCCTCACCACAAAGAAACTTCTTCATGCTACCTCTTTAATAGTCATCACTGCCCCTGGTCCCATTCTTATCTGTCCTCTGACAACTACTGATTTGGTCTCCATCTCAACTTTGTTATTTCGAGAGTATTATATAAATGGAGTGTTGCATTCATTTACAGGAATCATTTAGGTTACACTGAAATGTAATCTTTTGAGATTGGCTTTTTTTAGGAAACATAATGCCCTGAGATACATCCAAGTTGCTACATATATCAATAATTATTTCTTTTCAGTGTTGAGTATGAAATCAATAAAAATATATTTTAAAAATATCAGTAACTTCTATAAAGTAGAATTCTTACAAACATGCTGATCAAATGCTGAAAACGAGAATTTATTAACAATAAAAACATCCTTTATCTGGAAAATTTAAAAACTATTAAATTAATTTCAGGGTGAAAGGGAACCTCAAACTGGATATTATAGAATTAAAAAAATATTTTTATTGATTTCAGAGGAAGGGAGAGGGAGAAGGAAAGGGAAAGAGAAAAAGAGAGAGGGAGGGAGGGAGGGAGAGAGAGAGAGAGAGAGAGAGAGAGAGAGAGAGAGAGAGAGAGAGAGAGAAACACCAATGATGAGAGAGAATCATTGGCTGTCTCCTGCAATCCACCTACTGGGGATTGAGCCTGCAACACGGGCATGTGCCCTTGGCTAGAATGGAACCTGGGACCCTACAGTCCTCAGGCCAAAAGCTCTATCCACTGAGCCAAACCAGCTAGGGCTTAAGAAGTAATAACAATGAAAATACTACATGCCAGACTCTAGGGAATGCATTTAAGGCAGATATCAGAGAAAAATTTATCAGCTAAATATTTTTATCAATAAAAAAGAAAGAATAAAAATAAGTGAATTAAATTTCAAGGTCGACAAACCAGCAAAAGAACAATAAAGTAATCTGAAGAAATCACAAGGAATAAAATAGTAAAGATAAAAGCAGAAATTAATAAGAATGAAATAAATGGTGCTGGGAAAATTGGACAGGTACATGCAAAAAATGAAAGTAGGCCACCAACTTACACCACACACAAGAATAAACTCAAAATGGGTAAAACACTTAAATGTAAATCATGAAACCATAAAAATCCTAGAAGAAAACAATAGGCAATAAAATCTCAGATATCTTGTCCAGCAGTATTTTTACCAATATATGTCCTTGGACAAGGGAAGCCAAGGCAAAAATAAACAAATTGCATTACATCACACTAAAAAGCTTCTGCATAGCAAAAGAAACCATTAACACCCTCTTTGGTGTGGCTCAGTGGTTGAGTGTCAACCTATGAAGCAGGAGGTAATGGTTCGATTCCTGGTCAGGGCATATGCCTGAGTTGTATGTAGGCTCGATCCCCAATACAGGGCATGCAGAAGGCAGTGGATCAAAGATGGTCTCTCATCATTAATGTTTCTGTCTCTCTCTCCTCCCTTCCTCTCTGAAATTACTAAAATAATATATTAAAAAAGAAAAGAAACCACTAACAGAATAAAAAGGGAACACACTGTATGGGACAATATATTTCCAAAATATGTAGAGAACTTATAAAACTTAACACCAGGAAGACAAACAACCCAATTTAAAAATAGACAGAGGACCTGAATAGATAGTTCTCCAAAAAGGACATAAAATGGCCAATAGACATGAAAAAATGCTCAATGTCACTAATCATCAGAGAGATGAAAATTAAAACTACAATGAGATAGCACCTCACACCTGCCAGATGTGGAAACAGCCCTAGTGCATATCAGTAGAGGAGTGGATAAACAAGCTGTGTGACATTTACACAATGGAATACTACACAGCTGTCAAAAAGAGAGAACTCATGGCATGGAGAGACCTGGAGAGCAGTAAACAAAATAAGCAAATCAGAAAAAAACAAGTTCCGTATATTCTCACTTATATGTGGAATGTAATGAACAAAATAAACTAACAAACAAAACAGAACCAGAGGCATGGATACATGGAACAGTCTAAAAGGGATCAGAGGGGAGAGGGAGGAGGAGGTAGATAAAAGAAGGTGAAGAAAGTAGCAAAGAATATATATACATAGCCCATGGACACATACAACAGAGTTGTGAAGGCCTGGGAGGGGTGGTGATGGCTGGATGGAGGTGGGCCAAGGTGGGGGAAATGAGAGACATCTGTAATAGTGTCAACAGTAAAAAAAGAATTATTATTAAAAATAATAATTCTCATTATTATTGAGATTTAATAATTCTGGCCAGTGTGGCTCAGTTGGGTGGTTGGGTGTCATCCTATGCACCAAAAAGTTGCCCATTAGATTCTGGTCAGGGTATATGCCTGGGTTGTAGCCTGGGATTCCCCACTAGGGGGCGTGCTGGAGCCAGCCTATTGATATTTTGCTCCCACATAAATGTTTTCTCTCTTTTCCCCTTCCTCTCTCTTTCTAAAAATCAATTAAAAATCTTTTTTGAAAAAGAATGAGGATTTCCCTAGCTGGTTTGGCCCAGTGGATAGTGTGTTGGCCTGTGGACTGAAGGGTTCCAGGTTCAATTCCAGTCAAGGGCCTGGATTGTGGGCTCAATCCCCAGTAGGGGACGTGCAGTAGGCAGCCAATCAATGATTCTTTCTCATCACTGATGTTTCTTTCTCTCCCTCTCTCTTCCTCTCTGAAATTAACACACACACACACACACACACACACACACACTTGGGACCTGGTGCACGAAATTTGTGCATGGGGGGGGCAGGGTGAGGGTCCCTCAGCCCGGCCTGCCCCCTCTCACAGTCTGGAACCCCTCAATGGATGTCCTATGATGGCCCCAGTCTGCCAGGCGCCTTTTGTGTGTGTGTGTGTGTGTGTGTGTGTGTGTGTGTGTCGCCACTGGGGACCTGCCCCCAGCCGCATCTGAGGCTCGGAGCAGTCCACCTGTGTGTGTCTACCTGCTGGGGGCATGCCCCCAGGCTAGGAGCAGGCACTCCCTCTATGTTGATCTCTCAAACTCTTGCCCTCCCCTGCATGTTGTTCTCTTTTTTTGAG
>PVJC01051757.1:0-11369 GCA_004026665.1 Murina feae
ATAAGTAGTATCCTTCTAAGTATTCGTTCATCCATCCATTTAAAAGACGTTGTTGGCAACTAATTGTGTATTGGATACAATATGGTGCTGAGCAAAACCAGACCTGGTTCCTGATCTCCTGGAACTTAGTTTATCTCTCCAGAGACAGGAGCAGAAGAAAGAAGGGGTGAAGGCAAAGAACAATTTTAAGATTGAATGAAAGGGAAATTGGGCTCCATCTACTTGGTAAGTCCAAAAAAAAAGACAAAATGCAGCCCTGGCCAGTTTTCTCAGTGGTTAGTGCATTGGTCTGTGGACTGAAGGGTCCCAGGTTCAGTTCTGTCAATGGTACATGCCTTGGTTGCAGGTTCAATCCCTGGCCCTGGTTGGGATGCATTCAGGAGGCAACCAATCAATGTTTCTCTCTCACATCCATGTTTCTCTCTCTGTGTCTCTCCTTCTTGCTTCCACTCTCTCTAAAAATCAATGAAAAAAATGTCCTCAGGTGAGGAGTAAAAAAAAAAAAAGACAAAATGCAAAGGGCAGGAGTGACTGGGTTGGATCGACAGGAATGTTGAAATAGAATCTGTACATAATTCTGTGAAGAGGCAGCAAACACTGAAGAAAATGATTGGCAAGAATACTAGCGAAAATGTAGGGATCCTAAATGTGAAACACTTAAACCTATGTGTTTAGTTCTGAAAGCTTTGTGTAATTGAGAAAACCTTAACTCCCAAGCAAATGACCCAAAATATTTCCATGCTTTAAAGTTACCATTTGAGTCTGGACCATAATTCACTAGGGTAGATTGTCTGTGTATGTGCCAGAATGCTTTCCAGAATTACTGTGCTGTGTGCCAAGCAGTAGAGAGATTACCATGATCTTCTTTTAAAAATGTCAGGTTTACTGCAGCTTTTTCTGGCCTACCTTGCCTCCTGGTGCAGTACTACTGATTGCCCCGCAGGGGCAGCAAAGCATCAAGAAGAAGTAGGATTATCCAGGAGTTGAGCAAGGGAGCTGAGCCCTCCAGTTCATCTCTTCTGACTGGCTAGCCAAGGTCAGTGAAGGGTCTAAGCTCGGCCACAGTCAGCACTGAGTTGTGGGTCTTTGGAACATTATATATATATTTTAATTGACTTCGGAGAGGAAGGGAGAGGAAGAGAGAGATAAAAACATCACTGATTATGAGAGAATCATTGATTTGTTGCCTCCTACATGCCCCCAACTGGGGATAGAGCCTCCAACACTGGCATGTGCCCTGATCTGGAATTGAACCGTGACCTTCTGGTTTATAGGTCGAGACTCAACCACTGAGTCACACCAGGTGAGCTTTGGATACATTTATTTTTATTTTTTAAATATATTTTATTGATTTTTTTACAGAGAGGAAAGGAGAGGGATAGAGAGTTAGAAACATCGATGAGAGAGAAACACCGATCAGCTGCCTTCAGCACACTCCCCAATGGGGATGTGCCCACAACAAAGGTACATGCCTTTGACCGGAATCGAACCTGGGACCCTTGAGTCCGCAGGCTGATGCTCAATCCACTGAGCCAAACCAGTTAGGGCTTTGGATACATTTTAAAACAATGGTGGAGCAGAGACAAGTTAGAAGCAAGTCAAGGATCAATGAAATCCACCCAGAAAGCATCTTGAGAAGGCAACATTTCATAGCACAGGCTTGGTCTAGATTTGTACTGTTTGTGCCATAGTCACCAGTCACATGTGGTTACTGAGCATTGATGCGAGGTTTGGCTAACTTGGGGTGTGCTGTGAGTGTAAAACACACACTAAATTTTACTCACTACTAAAAAAAAAAAAAAAAGAATGTAAAATATTTCACTAATAATTTTTACAGCGATTTCATGTCAAAATGGTATTTTGTATATTTGAGGTTAAATAAAATATGAAATTAAATTAACTTCACTAGTTTCTTTTTTTAAAAAAATATTTATATTTTTATTGATTTCAAAGAGAAGGGAGAGGGAGAGATAGCAACATGCATGATGAGAGAGAATCATTGATTGGCTGCACCCCACACCGGGGTCGAGCCTGCAACCCAGGCATGTGCCCTGATGGGAATCGAACAATGACATCCTGGTTCATATGTGGATCCTCAACCAATGAGCTACACTGGCTGTGCTCTTTTTATTTTTTATCTTTATTATTTTATTATTTATTTTAAATTCTTTATTGTTGAAAGTATTACATATGTCTCCTTTTCTCCTCATTGATCTCTCCCAGCCTACTCTTTATTTTTTAAAACTAAAGGCCCAGTGCATGACTTAGTGCATGGCTGAGGTCTGGCTGGCCCGGACCCCAATCAGGGTGTTGGGGACTGATCAGGGGCCGGGGTGGTGGCAACCAGGCCCTGGATCGGGCTGGTTGGCTGCTGCAGTGCCTGTCATAGCCACCAGTTGTTCCAGTTGTTCTGGTCGTTCTGCCATCCCGGTTGCTGGCTTTTATATATACTGTATAGATGTGAATACTGGGGCCTGGCTGGTGTGGCTCAGCTGACTGAGCAGCATGCTGTGTGCCAAGTGGTCACCAGGTCAACTTTGGGTCAGGGCACATGCCCAGGTTTTCGGCTCCATCCCCGGTGCGGGCATGCAGGAGGCAGCCAATTGATGATTCTCTCTCATTGATGTTTCTATCTCTCTCTCCCTCTTCCTTCCTCTCTTTATAAAATCAATTTAAAAAATTAAAATGTGTAATCAGTGCTTTAAAAGTAGTGGCATCCTACAAAATGGAAATTAGGGTCTGAGCCTGGGGTGTGAAGTGGAGGTCATGTCGCGATACCTGTGAGTGAAGTCTGGTCTGGGGAGCCCAGGGTGGCTCATGGACACCCACTGTGGTGGCGGGAGCCAGGCCACCATCGGGAGAGGGGCCCCTGCGGCTGCGCCAGCCTGCCTTTCCATTCCTCATGGGATACAGCACTTTTTAAAATAAGGAGCCATACTGTTTTCCTTAAATTTGAGAAATGCATGTGATTTCTAATTGTATCAGACATTAATGTCTTAAAGCTATAACAAAGTTTAAAATTTCTATATTTTGTTTTTCATTTATTGTAGCTATTCTTTTATCTATTAAATTGTATATGGATGGGGAAGTTCTGTTTCTCCTCTTAGCATTTGTTTATATAACCAGAAATAAAGTTTATATTAAAGAAATGACAAAAATAAAATGTGGCTACTAGAAAATTTAATATTATATATATGGCTCTCAGTATTTCTCTAATAAACATTGGTTCCAAAAATATTACATTTTTGGTGTCCTGAATGTATTTCTTGACTTAAAGATTACTTCAGAAAGTAATTCCTATTTGATTTGACTTTAGTCAGCCATTTATTTAGAATGGAAATGCATTATAGCCTGAAATCATTAAATTGGTTATTATGTCCCAATACACAGATAATCTTTGAATTATGTAACACGTAGAAAATGTTCTTTCTTGTCTTACATTAAAGCTCCTCCAGGGGTTTTAACACAGGATAAAAGTCCTCTGTTTTCTCAGAAGTCTAGCAAATCAGAAGGTGAATGATGATAATAATAATCTCTAAGTGAAGATAAGTAAGCTGATATGTGGTTTTATAAAGAGACTGTTTATGTAAGGTGTTTTGTGTCGTGGGGGGTGGGGGGTGGGGGGTGGGAGTGAACTCCTGAAAGTGAGAGTTTCCTGAGGGAGAGTATGCCATCTCCTGTTTGAAGGTTTTTACACATAGGAAAGATTCTCTGTGCTCCCCATCTTGATGAGCATGGAAGAATTTAACCCGGTGCCATCTGAAGGGGTTGTTGTAGTGCACATGTTAGGGAGCTCTAAAACTTCCAGCTGCCCAGACCACACCCGAACCAAGTAAACCTGGTTATGAGACCCAGTATTTACTATATACAACCAAGTTGGGAAAACACTGGGACGTGCCTGGTTGGTGTGGCTCAGTGGTTGAGTGTTGACCCATGAATCAGGAGATCACAGTACAACTCCCAGTCAGGGCAAATTCCTGGGGTTTCGGGCTCAATTTCCAGTATGGGTTGTACAGGAGGCAGCTGATCCATGATTCTCATCACTGATGATTCTCTCTCTCTCTCTCTCTCTCTCTCTCTCTCTCTCTCTCTCTCTCTCTCTCTTTCCTTTCTCTAAAACCTTTAAAAAAAAAAAACAAAACACAACACTAGGATAGTTAATAGTATGGGCTCTGACCTCAAATCCCAGCACAGCTACTTCCTAGCCATGTGACCCTGAACAAGATGTTTAACCTGTATGAACTTTTTAGAAAAGGGATGATAAAAATAACATGTTCTGCCCTCGCTGGTTTTGCTTAGTGGATAGAGCATTGACCTGCGGATGAAAGGGTCCCAGGTTTGATTCTGGTCAAGGGCACATGCCCAGGTTGCGGGCTCGATCCCCAGTGGGGAGCGTGCAGCAGGCAGCCACTCAATGATTCTCTCTCATCATTGATGTTTCTCTCTCTCTCCCTCTTCCTTCCTCTCTGAAATTAATAAAAATATATTTTTTAAAAGGAAAGAAAGAAAATAACATGTTCTTACAGGAGTGTCATGAGGTTTAAATAAGATAATCTATGTAAACCACATAATAGAAAGCAGGCATGACATAAGTTCTAGAGCAATTATGAAGCTTATTTACTTCAATTAATTCCTCTGGAAGACATTTCTAGCCACTGTTCCCCCTTTTGACAGTCATTCACCAAGTGGGCTTCTTGTATTGCCCTGTAACATTCCTTTGCTCGTTTATGAATTTATTTTACACATATTCATTAAGTATCTACTGTAATTACAAATGCGATAAAGACACACGCCTGCCTCGCCCCCTCGAAGTTTAACTTTCCTCGTGTGTCTGTGTTTTCCACTCTGTTCAGAAGCGTCGTGAATCAGGAAACGGTGCTTTCCTGCCAGCCCCAGCACCTAGCACCCAGCACCACGAATTGGAAACTGCAGGGCACCAGGGTTGGAAGACGAGGCTGTTCTAGTTCTTGCTTTGCCACTTACGGACTGGGTGATAGGGAGGAACCCTCTTGTTCTCAATAGGTGTGTTTCCTCAATTGTTATGTGGAGATAACCCACCCGTGAACTCCCATTTGACCCTGTGATCCCACTTCTGGGAATATATCCCAAGAAAACAGAAACACCAATCAGAAAGGACATATGCACCCCTATGTTCATAGCAGCACAATTTACAATAGCTAAGATTTAGAAACAGCCTAAGTGCCCATCAGCAGATGAATGGATTAGAAAACTGTGGTACATCTACACAATGGAATACTATGCTGCTGTAAAAAGGAAGGAATTCTTACCAGTTGCAACAACATGGATGGAACTGGAGAGCATTATACTAAGCGAAATAAGCCAGTCAGAGAATGAAAAATAACACATGCTCTCACTCATTTATGGATAATAAAGACCATTATAAACTAATGAACAAAAATAGATACAGAGGCAGAACAGCATTGAACAGACTGTCAAACTACAGCGGGAAGGCTGGGAAGGGTTGGGGGCATTAAGAGATCAACTGAAGGACTTATATGCATGCATATAAGCATAATCAATGGACACCAAACACTGGGGGGTAGGGGAGACCGGGGGAAGGCCAAGGGGAAAATAAAAAGGAGACATATGAAATACTCTTTGTAATACTTTAAGCAATAAAACAAAATTTTTAAAAAGTTTTAAAAAAAGATTTTGTTAAGATTACATTATCTGACCATGCGCTGTGAATACAGGCTTTCAAGAAGCAGTGCCGCACGCGCCCACCAGGGGGCAGCAGGTCTCGGCCCAGCGGCGCCGCGAGCGACGTCAGAACCAGCGCCGAGGCGGCCCTTGACCGTGACCCCGGGCGGCGCCGGGGCGGCGCGGCGGGAGCACCTCGGCCTGCGCGATGGGTGCCGAGGCCGCGGCGAGCGCGCCGGCGCTGCGGGAGCTCCTGCGCGAGGCCGAGACCAGCCTGCTCGAGTGCAAGGTGTGCTTTGAGAGGTTCGGCCATCGCCAGCAGCGGCGTCCGCGCAACCTGCCCTGCGGCCACGTGGTCTGCCTGGCCTGCGTGGCCGCCCTGGCGCACCCGCGGACGCTGGCCCTCGAGTGCCCCTTCTGCCGGCGAGCCTGCCGGGGCTGCGACACCAGCGACTGCCTGCCGGTGCTGCACCTGCTGGAGCTCCTGGGCGCCGCCCCCCGCCCCGCCCAGGCCGCCCCGCGCGGCGGCCCCGGGGCCCTCACCTGCCACCTGGCCTTCGGCGGCTGGGGAACCCTGGTCAACCCCACGGGGCTGGCGCTGTGTCCCCAGACGGGGCGGGTCGTGGTGGTGCACGACGGCAAGCGGCGCGTCCAGGTCTTCGATTCCGGGGGAGGATGCGCTCACCAGTTTGGAGAGAAGGGGGACGCTGCCCAGGACATCAAGTACCCCCTGGACGTCACAGTCACCAACGACTGCCACGTGGTTGTCACCGATGCCGGCGACCGCTCCGTCAAAGTGTTCGATTTTTTTGGCCAGATCAGGCTCGTCGTCGGAGGCCAGTTCTCCTTGCCTTGGGGTGTGGAGACCACCCCTCAGAATGGGGTCGTGGTCACGGACGCGGAGGCGGGGTCCCTGCACCTCCTGGAGGTGGACTTTCCAGAAGGGGTCCTCCGGCGCACGGAAAGGTTGCAAGCGCGTCTGTGCGGTCCGCGAGGGGTGGCGGTGTCTGGGCTCACGGGGGCCATTGCGGTCCTGGAGCGCCCCCTGGCGCCGGGGTCCGGCACCGGCAGCACCACGGTGAAGGTGTTCAGCGCCGCCATGCAGCTCATTGGCCAGGTGGACACCTTCGGGCTGAGCCTCTTCTTCCCCTTGGAAATAGCGGCCTCCGCTGTGGCCTTCGATCACCAGGGGAATGTGGTTGTCGCCGATACTTCGAGTCACGCTGTGCTATGCTTAGGGAAACCTGAGGAGTTTCCCGCGCCGAAGCCCATCATCACCCACGGTCTTGCCCATCCTGTGGCACTGACCTTCACCAAGGAGAATTCTCTTCTTGTGCTGGACAGTGCAGCCCATTCTGTAAAAGTCTATCAGGCTGACTGGGGATGATGGGCGTGGTGAGAAGCCCTGGAGCTGCCACTAAGGAATTGTTTCGCCCTGGATACATTATTTAATCTCCTCTCTCCAACAGGGGTCATTATACCTGCCTGGCAGACTTACAAAGGGTGAGGCAATTATTAAAGAATATGAATGAAATCTACCGTTTATTGGATGTGGACTTCCTGTGCTAAGATTTTTTTAAAATGTTAGCTCATTTGATCCTTAACAGCTACCCAGTAAGGTAATTTATATTGTTAATCCCAGTTTAGATATGAGGAACCAGACCCAGAGAGCTGAACTGACTTACCCAGTCACACTTACCGACTGTGACAGTCACCATTGGAACGCAATTCTGACTCCCAAACACTTTCTCTTAAATAAAATAACATATGTGGGGGGAAATATGTGCATGTGTATTGTTGCTATGTGTTCACTGTTTACAAGTAGTCATTTATGTCAGTTGGATGCACAGAGGAGACTTTACAGAGAATTCAGAAAGAGGGTTTTGTGGTGGGCATCAGTTAGCTCAACTTGCAGCTCGTCTGATGGCATACTGGGTGGAGTGACTGTGGATCCTGAGTTACTTGACTGAGAAAAACAATTGAACTGCTCATTCAGAAGGTAGATGTGTCTTCTGGCACCTGTATCTCCTCCACTGTATAGGCACCAGGAAAGGTTGCCTATACTTGGTTGAGAAAGGCCTGCTTTGGCGTATGTTATGAACTACTATAGAACACACTGCATTTATACAAGTGTTAGAGGGCTGGATGATACTCCTGTTACATGTTTATGTTAATACAGAGATAAGTCACCACAATTAGTTCGTGGTAAAAATTATTTTGCTGGCCTTTTTTATAATCAGTAGTAACCTGAAGCACTTTTGTGATGGGGTGTTTGTGCAATTTAAATTTTCCCCATGTGTTGCAAATACTGTATACTCAAGAAATACTTCTCTTGATCCTAAGTCAGCATTTAAGTTACAGGTACACACTGAAATCTTTCTTGAGTCAAAATATAGCCGTGACCAAGATAACACTCGCTTACTGTTGTGATTGATTCAATGAATGGAAATTTCAGGTGAAGTAGCCAGTTCTTTCCCAGTTGTGTGTTTTTAGCTGGTGTAAGCATCTCAGAGTTCAGTGCTATTGGAATGGCACCTCACAAGCAGCACAACATTTTTCTCAGGGAGAAAATAATTGGTTTTGAAAGGCGAATGTTTGCTTCAGATAATAGCTGATGCTTTATCAAGTATAGGATTCTATTATACTAAGGATTTAGTATAACATAATGTACACACTAGAGACAGTCCCAAAATTATGAGTCAAATAGGTTTCAAGATTTTAAGTTTGTTCCATTTTGCTTCTGTTTTCTTCTCAAGTGGCACTAATAATAAGATTTCAGACACCCTGGATCACATTTGTCAGTGCATTCCAAATAGGGATTCTGGGGACAGCCCTTCCCCTACACTCACGCCACCCGTGGAAGTCATCCTTAGGTCTGACTTCATAGCTTTCTGCATTGTGTCACAAGAAAAGTCTCAGGTGGAGATATATGTTCAAACTTGTTCATTTGCAAGTAGGGCCACTGTGGCTTGATCTTTAAAAAGTTTTCCGTCCTGATCAGTTTGGCTCAGTGGCTAAAGTGTCAGCCTGCAGACTGAAGGGTCCCAGGTTCGATTCCGGTCAAGGGCATGTACCTTGGCTGCGGGCACATCCCCAATGGGGGGTGTGCAGGAGGCAGCTGATCGATGTTTCTCTCTCATCGATGTTTCTAACTCTCTATCCTTCTCCCTTCCTCTCTGTAAAAAATCAGTAAAGTATATTAACAAAAATAAAAAATAAAAAGTTTTCCTTATGCCCTAACTGGTTTTGTTCAGTGGTTAGAACGTTGGACTGAAAGGTCACGGGTTTGATTCTGGTCAAGGGAACATGCCTCGGTTGCAGACTCAATTCCTGCCTCCAGCCGGGGTGTGTGCAGGAGGCAACCAATCGATGTATCTCTCTTCAATGTTTCTCTCTCTCTATCTCTCCCCCTCCCTTCCACACTCTCTGAAAATCATTGGAAAAAAATATCGTTGAGTGAGGATTAATAACAACAAAAAGTTTTCCTTAGGAATTATGACATTTTAATGGCCTTCGAGTTGAGTCAGTTCAAGGGATTTTCTCTTGTTTGGAATTATCAGTGGGGTCATCTTTGGCTATGGTGCTGTGCATATGTCTTTTTCAGACAGTACTCAGAGAAAAGATATGGACCATGTCGTACATGTGGAGATATGTGATCAATGTATTGCTTGTTCCCTGTGGATTACCTCATCAGAAGAATGAGGTGTGAGACCCTGAGATGATGTGGGAGAAAATCAGGGAGGTAATAACAAGCAACCTTGTTAACTGCTACCTTTCCTGGGGAGTGAGTAAGGCAGGATATGCAACATAAACAGATAGCAGCTCCTCCCAGGCCTGCTTCCCATAATAGGGTATGTGTTTTTTTGGGGGGAGGCAGGGTTTCCCTGGGAAAGATGCAAAGCTGGCTGTTTTTGATCTCCTGAGAGGCAGGAAGAAATCATTACAGTGAAAAGTTCAAGGTTTCGAGGCGATGGAGGAGAGCCCAGCTGGTGTGGGTCAATGATTGAGCGTGGACCTATGAACCAGAAGCTCACAGTTCAATTCCTCTGACAGGACATATGTCCAGATTTTGGCTTCCATCCCCAGTAGGGGTGTGCAGGAGGCAGCTGATCAATGATTCTTTCTCATCATTGATGTTTCTCTCTCTCTCTCTCTTTCTCTCTCTCTCTCCCCCTCCCTCCCTCCCTCTCTAAAATCTATAAAAATGTATTTTTTAAAAAGGTGAAAGAGGAGAGTTGGAATGACCCTCCAGAGACAGGAGATAAAAGAATGTGACCAAGAGTAAATGGAGGAGAAGAAAGTCTCTTTCTGAATGTGTCCCTCAATCACGTGCCTTTAGGCCAACGCTATCCACCGTGTACCATCTGTTGAGTCCATAAAGGCAAGAGCAGTCCCATCTCAGCAGTCCTCACTTCACCTTCCATCTGTTCCAGTTTTGCCCAATTCCTGGGACTTGGATTGCCTCCTGTTTTCACCCTTGTTGTTTCTGGATTGGCCACCTGGACTTGGGTTTCTCAATTTTTCTCTCTTGACATTTTCTAAGGACTTTGGTTCAATGTCATAAATCTCCCCTCTGGCAAGTCTCACCCAGGATGCAATGATGACCATTTGGAAGGGCCTTATGTAGATCTTTCCTGACTCCTCATTAAGTGGGGTGCAACCCACCCGAAATGAATAATATACCTTCTGAGGAACAAACAGAACATTCTAAGCATCTCAGAAAAATGAATAACCACTGACAATGGCTGATTTAATCATCCTTACACCTGCCACAGAAAGAAGAGGTACATATTGGAGGTCAGTGCTTTACTCATGGTGACACACTGTGGTGGTGTATCGTGGTTAGTAAGGAGATGACAGCTTTCTTGAAGAATATGTAGAAAATGACAGGGAGGCTTCCAACGCTCACCACCACTATCACACTGAACAGTCATGGAGTCTGCTGAACCCACAGCTACTTCTTGGGAAAACTGTGCCCCTCCCATAGGCCTGTTGACCAGCCTGCCCTCAGGCACCATGTTTGCTATTACATGATCCCCTCCAGCAATGGCTGACTGAATAGGGGTGCACATCTAACTAGATAACAGTCCACTCATCAATGTCCCATCAAAGGTATGAATTAGACCAGGACTGGCCTACGAATTGTCTTGGGGTAAACAGGATTTCCCGAAAGCAGCAAGGAGATTGAAACACAGTCACGGGCTGCTTCCTGACAGTTATCCATTCTAAGAAATGCACTGGTAGGCCATTCCGCCGTTGTGCATACATCATGGAGTGACTTACACAAACCTGGATGGTGCAGCCCACTACTGCGATTGTATGTGCTATACTCATATGACTGGCAGCACAGTGGGTTTGTTTACACCAGCATCACCACAGACATGTGAATAATGTGTTGCACTGTGATGTTATGACAGTTATGATATCACTAAGCAATAGGAATTCTCTAGTTTCATTATAATCTTACTAGAGTCCCGTTTCATGAAGATTCGCACAATAGGCCTTGCTTCTCCTGGCTGCTGGCACCGGTTTTCCTCCAGCACCCAGGACCCAGGCCTTTGGTCCAGAAGCAGCGAGGCTTGGCTTCTCCGCTCTGGCTTCAGTGGAAAAGCCAAGGCTAGTCAGTCTTCAGTCATGTTCAGTCTTCAGTCGTCTTCAGTCTTCAGTCTTCGCTCCACGCCTGCATATGCAAATTAACTGCCATTTTT